>DVVJ01001897.1:0-10521 GCA_018234505.1 Junonia neildi neildi
GCCACCTGATCCAGACAAAGCGTGTCCTTCGTGTCATTCTCGTGACGCATACAAGTGCATTGCACTAATAATAAGTCCGTTCCATGTCCGGTAACAAATAGTACTATTTTGTTAAATCTGAAGACAAATTTCTTAAAGACAATTCAGATTTATATCGCAGTAATAGCTGGCTCCAAGACCAGTTATATGGGCAATCGGTATACACGTTAATCAAGTTTTCTGACCATATCATCATCAATCAGCACTCCATAAGGAACTAATGCCTAGACATTTACAACATTGGTTATTTATTGTGGTGATTTATAATGCAGTTAAAATTTTAACCGGATATGCCCTTTGGATTTTATTTCTAAATTAAGTACCTACCTAGATATAATAAGAAACTGTAACGAAAATACATAATTATGATAGCTTGCTTGAACGAACATAGATATTTACTTGTTGAAGATACACTTACATGTATCTTCTATGGGTTCGTATATCTGATATGTACGAGTATCTTCTATGGGTACAAATTCAGAATACCTGTGGTTAGTGTGTAACAAGCTTTATTAAGTGGTATTTCTTACAATAAAATCGTGACTAAAGTATATCTAGATAGAAACGTAAAGCGAATTGTTATATAGAGAGTTAAAGAACAATGTTGGCAAAGAGCACGCGGTCGGGAAGCACGATAGCGAACGACAATTGAACAAAGCAGGACTGCGTCACAGGCGAGCTTGCGAGTCTCATCGGCCGCCCAAAGAAACGATATCATAGAAAGTAGAGCAACTCATTTATTTATTCAGTGCAGCGGCGGGTGCGAGCGAGACGGAGTCGCGAAACTGGCTCATTAAAATAAAAATCCGATTTAAGAGTGCAACTCGCGCGGAGCGAAATAAAAGTTTCCGACGAAATTTGCTCGAGTTATTCCAAAAAAGGTGCACGAAACGCCTCCGCTGCGAGATGCCGAGATACAAGTGCGAAGAGAAACCGACCGCAATAGCCTCAACTACATGCGCAGCCTCACGACCGAGTGCTTTCGATCGTGGACATGTTACACTATAATGCTTTACGGGTATAATTACCGATCCTACGCGCAAGCGCATTGGCGCATATACCGATAATTTCTCGAGACGCACTCTCGTATCGGAAAACAATAACGCCTCTAATGTTAGAGCAGGTTCTTTCTTTTCCGCATTAATGTCTACTTCTGTTTTCACTGTACGAACCGAGCTATTGTCTGAACATTACGCAGCTACAGCACTGCATTATCGGCACGATAAAAGGCAGGTCTATAATCATCGTCGCGAGTCACGAGATCCGCACGCGCATTTGCTATGTAAATAACACCACACAACATTCCACAGTCACCGTTGTCCATTTTAATGGGAGTCACTTAGCAAATTAATATTCAATAGGCTGCCGTAAACGGATATCTATAAGATCAAAATTTGATTAGTTTCTAATTACTAAAATTGCTAAAATTTAAGATCCGCACTTTAATGAAAACGGGCCTTTTTTAATTTTTGTAATTGTCTTTAAGTAAAGACACTTAATTATAGGATTTCAGTATTGAGAAATTCATTATAGAGATAATGAACATGCGGCCGATATTTTCAGAGTAATACACGTCAATTATTTAACACGTGAAATTAACCAAAATCAAAAAGCGTCGCTGCCTTTCACCTCGCGGGTCCTTTCTAGCGTTTAATGTCTGAATAAATTTTATGATTTACCGACTTACGAGAGCAATACAACGTAATGGTCCATAAAAATGATTTCCAACAAAAATATATTCACCTCAATTATTTATTTGGGAATGACTTTTTATTCGTAATTTTATAGGAGGCTGTAAACTGGTGCGTTTAAAACAATCAACGATATTCTTTTTCGCCATTCACATGACCTACATTAAGGTGATCAACAATTTGAATCAATTGTATTTGCAAAAGTTCGGGTCATTGTTATTTTTACCTGGCTACTCGATGCGAAGGAGGGTAATAAGTTCATATTATCGTCTTAATTTCTTCTCTACATGGCGTCTGTCTGTCTATCTTATCGGTTTTCCGGATTCGTCCTAAAACATGCAACGGATTTTGTCGTGGTTTATTATTATTATGCGTTTAATATATAGATAAGTAAATTTTTCTCGAATAACCAATTAAGTGTTGTTAAGAGTCATTAGTTCTTACTAAATGGAAATTATATGTAAAATTTTGTATTATATAATTAATACATTATTTGTCAATAAAAGGTTATTTAATTTTAACGCTTCAAGTAGTTGCTGATTACTTCATTGAAAATTTTATGGTTATTGGCGTTCAATTTCAGAAACGACTACATATAACACATCAAATTATATTTTAATTCCAATAGATGACATAACTTTTTCACAAATAAATCGAATCGAAATTTGGAAATATACGTTTTTTTTTAAATTCCACTGACCAGAGAACCAATTATCCCCATCGTACTCAACCTAAATCTACACTTCTACAGCTTTAATAAGGAATTTATTCAAGTTCTTCTCTATAAACTACAAACAAGTAAACCTAAATTTAGAATATTATATAATTTTAAATTGAATAGATAAAATTTAAATCGCGATAGTTTGAACGCAGATAATATCTGCAATGAGTTCTCATAGATTAAAATGATAAGGAACGTTCTAATTTGGATATAAAAGAAGTGCAATTGAGTATTAGAAAGTGATAATGAGTCGTGACCCCACTGAGAGGCGTAACAATGATATTACTATATTTAATAAGAGCAGAACATTGTTTAGTCATGCATTCAATTATACATATACATACGTATACGATTGATCGTATATTTTGTTATGAAAATGGCATGCTGCAATTTATTCCTGTCTATTCCATAGTGCGGGTTGGATAGATGGTATGAACACCTGTTGTTACAATAGAGTGTAGATTTGTTGTGTATATTATAGGTATGGAATAACTTTTTTAAGAGTATGAAATCCGTCTCCGATATATTAAGATTTAAAGTACTAATTTTTCTTAGAGTCAAACACCCCTATAAATTAAGTGGGTAGAGCCCACTACACTTCTGCTTGAATTTTTATTAAATATGTAAATATCTGTGATATTAGTTTCCTAATATGAATTTGAAAGAAAAATTATCACAGGTAAGTAGACTTTTATGTTATTTAACGAATAATAGCCGATGAAAATAAAAAAAGAAAACGTCCAAAGTTCATTGAACTGATTGTGAGATAAACTAATTGTTAAGAAACAGGTAACTTTAAAGAATTATGTATTACGGAGATCCTTGTACTATGATGGACAATATTGGAAGATAAAACAGGTTAAGTAAGTAAAAAAACTTGGCTGATTTATTTGCTGCTATTTTTTGTTATTTATCAAAACATAGCCCAAACTAATGAACGTATGAAGAGGCATCCACTAAGAAAGATTTTTTTTTAGAAGAGATTAAACTTGCCGTAAAAGCTGTTGCGTGAAAAGGCCAGTTCATACATTATTGAATTGTAAATAAATACATCACGTATATTTATATACGTATACGTCTATCAAAAGACCAGTAAGCAGTTCATTCGAAACGTCATGTCCATCATGTAGAGACACACTCAGCACGCTTTTTATTTATATAATTTCACTTTCTGATACATAAATAAAATTTCATCATATCAACTATAGAATCGTTGGATAAATGCGTAATATCAAATTTGAAATTTTATTGACATCAAAACTTTATAAAGAGATTTTTTGATAAGTTTTCAATAAATTCGTATTAAAGCGAGCAGAAATTAAAAAAGTAAAGTTGCAAGAGGTGTAGGTTGTGATTTACCTAGGTTCTTTGCCTTCATAACAAAATTCATCGAATTTAGTTGAGTGGTTAAAGCCAGAGAATGAACAAAACAGATAGACAGTCTGTTTTGTTTTGTCATTTTTAATATACGTGATACGAAGTTTCAACTTTGGAACTTTTGCAGATCTTACATTACGGGGCGGAAAAATTTAAACATCCAAAGAAAAACAAGGTGACAATTTTTCCTGAATATCTCAGCAGGTACTGATGCAAGATTTTTATTCTGATATATAAACTTTTTTAATCTAGCACATTTTAACACATTTAAAAATAGGCACATAGCTATTATTTTTAGTTTTCCATGATGTCATAAAAATCCAAAGCGAGTATCCAAATGGCATAAGCAATAAAACAGGCCTTTATTCATCTCTTTGAATATTTCTGGAACAACAAATAAGTAATTGTTTTATAAAATTATAAATCTATTGTTGTTTAAATAATGGGGGAAAATGAACATTTATGTAGGAGAAAAGGCGTCAAATATTTTACAAAGGGCTAGCGAAACTACGACCACACCCCTGCACGGCTCAAGTTTCTATTCGAGTGGAAATTAAATGTCACTGTTAATGCTATGTGCTTATATTCGAGCGCTCAGGTGATTCACACCGCACAAACTGTTTTGTAACTTCGTTAAAAAGTTTTTTTAAAGCAGATCCAAGTGTTTGTATAACCGAAAGTACCTTTTCTATAAGTCTAGACCAACTATTTCAATAGAAGTGAAACTCTTCATTTTGTTATTTCGACCGTGTATTTGTTGCACATTTTGTAATTTTAAATTACGTATATAAATCTTGATATTAAAGACACATGTAAGTGCAGTTTAATACATTTTGTAATATTAATAGTGACAGATGAAAATATTAACCGCAAAATAATCAAACGTTATTTAATTTTGAGTAGCTTAGAGTTCGTTTGTAATCTCTCTTAAACGTAATTTAATGAATTGGAATAATACTAAGTTTTATTTGAAACCAAACTAAAAAGCGTTTAAGAATTTATTCACTAACTTCACAAATAATAGCAGAATTCATCAATTAAGCTTAGTTTGTTTGTTCGAGTTAATATAAAATTTTGTCCACCTATTGTTTACACTGCCGTGGATACACATACATACGAATGCACGTATTTTACATTTACTTTCAGTAAACGGTGGATGTGTCGCTACATAGACACGAACGAAGCCGCGTGACAATTAAATTTACAGACTACATCCTATTTAAACGAACAAACAGAACATAAATTTTGTGATGACAAAGGTTCGATATAAAATTTATGAAGGCAGCAACACAGCGAGCATCAAGTGGAATGAGAACTAGATCTGGTCACGGAGCTCGTGCGGTATAAATATTATTAACATTGTCCTGGGTCCGGCTTGTTGCATAATCGCTACCGGTACCTGTCATTACATAGTATTTCTTGGTACTACACTGACTTTAATTATATAGAATTATTCATTTATATCACTATTATACGCAAAAACTATTTTGATATACATTTTAAAACCATTTTCAGATATAAACGAGTTTATCCTAGTAACTAACGAGTTTTAAAGAATTCTAAGTACTGCACGATTTTTTTTATTTATTATAACATTAATTTTAGTAAGTATAGTCGTATATACAACAAATTCCTACATTATCACGAGTCGGTTTCTAGTAAAAATAATTAAATAATTAATCACTTCTTTAATGAAAACGGTTGACGTATTTGGCCGGAGTATACCAGTTTTTTACTCGAAATAAGATTATAAATTCATTTATTAGTTGACAACATACACTAGGTTGTTTCTAATTTATATCTGGCGCTTTTAGTTCAAACCAAACGTGGAGCTATGCGCATTATTGTAATTTTAAATTAGATTTCTTAACAATTAAGTATTTTTTCAGGGTGTAGTATTCTACATCATTTTAATATTCAAGATTTGTCTATTTATATCTCTTAAAATCGTAAAAGTAAAATAGTGAATGAAAATAAATAATTAATTAACTTTAATTAGTAGGTATATTGTAGCCATCTAAATTAAAATGTATAGTGTACCCGAGAAATACTTCCTGATTTCAAGCGACATGCAAGCAATATTAACTCTGGTTTGCTCTTTGGCATCATAACTCATATCTCGAGGCAGTTTATAACACCACATTCCAACTAAATGGCCAATGCTGCAATTAATACATGTAATCATAGTGTAAACGTTGGCGTTGCAGTGGAAAACAAGCTAACTATATCGCTATTTACTTGAAAAAAATATTGAAACAACTTAGAAGTATAATTTATGTTATTTACGAGTTCTTTTACCTTTATTGCTGAGCAAATCAATTTATTGTCTTATATTTTGTTTGAAAAATCAACCCAAATGACAGTGCGCATTTTTGATGCCTTTATATGTATATCCGGAACGTACGTAATGATACGTAAAAGTCTATCATAAGTTCACAACAAAAACCTGGAAACGATATTAATGAAACATCACCGTCAAAAAATTGAATACCTACAATTGACTAGCGGAGGTTCGCGCAAACCGCAACCGGATGTCCCTCGCCAGATGTACAATCACACTAACACAAACTCTCACGAATTTTTCTCCCAACGCTTTCACATCTTCCACTAATTATTATCCACTTTATCGGGCATCTTCAATTTGATTTACGTCTAGCTCTTACATAGCTCAATCGGTTCACTTTTTCTTTTCGGCGAGGTAATTTAAGCTGATGCTGTCATGTCAGTACGCTACGCCGCCGGTACGCGGCGACGACCTGCGGAGACTTATTACTGGACCTACAAATAGCAGTAACTAATTAGGAACCGACAGACGGACAGACGCTGTCTGCCAACTCGTTATTTAATTAGCGTTTAAACTAATGATATTTTAGGTTTAAATGTAATATTTAATAGAAATAGACTCATCGCTCGTTAAGTAATATTTCACACTTAGAAAGTTAACCTTTAAGCTGATACTTAAAAGATAAGTTATCCATAAAGTGTTGTGTATTACAAAATAAATTTTATACCGAGTAGAAATATTCGCGACATAAACGTCTAGTTGTTTTATAGCAATCTTAAAAATCTCCCTTATTGAATACCAAACTACGCTCCTATAACAGTTTATTTTGTAAGCAAAAGTAACAAAACAGCATTTAATTGTTTTTTTAAGAAAATTGCACGTGGAAATAAAATATTAAACCGAATATATATGTGTCATATCGAATAAATAACGTAATTTTGCTGCAAAAACAAACGTAGCAAATTCAATTTCAAGTTTATTTAATCTAATTTATAAAACTGTAGAGTCTGTTCACTTATTTACGCATCACGCCGCTGATACGCTTGTTTCATATGAATGGAACTGTAACCATAAACTTTAAGCAAATTGCTGAGTACCGAAATTAAACGTAGGTGAAACTACGAAGCTCAGGTACTAGTTATCTCTATCTACACTACATGCATGAAGCATGTACTAGGGATATCTGAAACTAGTGTAATATTAGTCCTATATCTATCTGTGTATCCGTATCGAAATCCGAAATTTCATATATAGACGCATACACTGCATATAATTTTTGCATATAAAAGTAAATTGAAGTGGATAGTTACAAGATATTTTTGTCTGTCAGTCTGTCTACCTGCCTATCCCTCTGTTTGATCCGGCTAGTCTCCAGAAGAGCCTTATCAATTTTAATGTAACTTGCTATGGTTGTTGTTATAAGGAAAAAAGCCAACTTTTAGTTTAGAAGCGAGATAAGCGTCCCACGGCAAAAAATTAAAATGCATGATATTGTCAAAGCACACCAAGTCGCGGGGAGCATATTTCTATAGCAATAGTCAATAGACCAATATAAATCCGAAACGTAATAAAATGTAAGAATAACTTTAAGACCTTCGAAACTTATACCTATTACACGATTAAAAACCTTACCAATTGCAAGAGAGAAACATTTCGACTGCGCCTGCGATTCTAAGAATTACTTTTGATCATAAGCGTATTTTAATAAAAATTAGTTTGAACTTTTAACTGCTCGTGGATGTTGAGGAATAATATTTTAATATTATTATTATTAGGACAAATTTCGTATAGATTGTGTTTGTGATTACGGGTGCGGCTAATGGAATGATGCACCGATAATGTGAGTCGTGAGCGGCGTCGATGAAAGTAGTTTTGCGCGTCGCTGTGGCCGCTGACCCACAGCTTCCTGCACCGCCTTGAGCATCACAACCAGCGGTGCAGGCTTTGATTTTTTCACACACAGCAAGAAAAATATTAACTTCATTCCTAGATCTTCTTGATTAATGATACCTGAGAAGTTATTTACCGCCCATTAAGTTTGAGGATGCGTTCCGTGTTGTTAATAATAATTATAATGTTTTACTTTTACATAATTAAGATTTATGGTAATTATATTATATATGGTAACATGTTTGGACGTTATGATTAATTGGCTAAAATTTTCATTTGCAACTTAAATTAATATAATCAAATAAATATCTATTGCATTTAGTAATAGTTTCATCATAAATATTGAAAAAAATATACATAAATATTTTGACAATTATTGATGACTTGTTTGACTATCAAATTGAATAGCAAACTAATTATGAATTACAATCGCCAAAGCCGAAAACAAGTTGCATGAACAAGTGTAAATAATATTTTATTCATTATCTCCGTCACAATAATCACAGCAAACAAATTACATCTCGAGGTCAAACGGTCAATCAATAATGATGATGCATTGACAGACGCCCGGCACCGCCGAAGAAAGTGTGCACAAATCAGCGCAAGCTTAATTGACGGACAAAAAATAAAATGTAAAATCATTTTCAATTTAAAAAATAAGAGTGGATAATTCAAGCGAATTATTAAATTGGTTTGACTGGAGTTGTGAAGCTCGGGGCTCATGATTTTTGTGTTGTTCTTCCGTCGTCGGGTTCGAGATGCGTGTGATGCAAACGGACAGTAACCGTAATACGGCGCTGATGGCACGCCACTGCTGCGCCACGCAGCCTCGTCTGAGTCACGAGGCTCGACGCGAGAGTCACGTCAGGCGATCGTGATGTGTCTAGATAATAGCACAAGCACTGCTCCATTTGCATGATCTATGGGCAATCATGTTGATTTGTCATGTGTGTATTCGAACTTTCCATTTCAGTAACACTGTTTTTATACGGTAAAAATTCTAAAGGCTGCCTTTCTTATTTACAGAAAGAGACTTTGTCTAATTTACTATAACTCTAATTTGATCCATTAATTAATTATTTTACTTTTCATATTTAGTGTTATGTGGTATTAAAAGACGGGAAACACAATATTTATACTACGGACTCAGTAACTTTTAAATAATTTTATGGATGCATACTAAATATCTACATACGTATTTTTATTTTAATAAAAAAATGCCAAATTAAATACTTATCGACCATAAATTTAAAGCTAAATACACAAATGAATACTTTAATATTGTATTACCTTATAATACGTTAATAAAAGGAAATAAAATATTTCACCACTCAGCTGAAACAGTGCTATTATCTTAAAATTATTCTTAAAATATGAAAATAAAACACGTTACGCCAAAAGTTTATATTGGCTAAAATATTCTCGTAATGATACTCAGTGCGAAGGTATCTACATTAAAGCTGACCCAATAAAATCACGGTTTATAACTGTTTGATCGAAGAAAGCATCGCAAGAAATAGGCACTTGACCAACATTCTTTAAAATATCAAATCAAGTATTACACTGAATGGAGCTAAAAGCAAACACTTTACTTTTAACGCGTAATCATATTACATTCGAAATATTTTTACATTGACAATTGTTATTGACGAAAAGCAACCTGTAAAATGTTTTAAACTTCTTGTATTACCGAACAAGTTTACCTTATCATATTGTAAAGTTCTTATACAATAAAATATTGAATCGTATTTCATTTTCATCATTACATCAAATTAATTATAACAAATTTTCTACAACACATTAGCGATAAAAAAACTGCATATATTTGACATTACTGGCTCGTGTTTCGAAACACGTTTGTAATAGCTTATTTTGTTTTTATCATTTTTATTATATATTAAAAACAAAACATACTGAACGCTACCAATATGAAACAAAAGCGAGCGTTTTAATTGTAATGTATCGGTCGATCGTTACAGTGTGATAATACGGTAAGTCAGGCGTGGGTGCCTCTGAACGAACCGGATCTAAATCTGAGATAAATCATGTCCGGACCGAAACGAGCTCACCGATCGGACCTCTACACGTTTCCCTGTATTACTCGAGGTACAACAAGTAATATCTTTGAACACCGGCATTAACTCTCAAAACAATCTATCCTGATTCATACAGGTAAACCGATTGTAGCTATAAAGCTTTTAACGCCTATCCGAGAGTACCACTAAATTAGAAACTATTATAGAGCAGATCAGACGTCTTCTTTTGTTTGAAATGTTGCAATCAACTTTATTAAAAGAGCGTATTGATATCTCGCGTAAAAAAGACAATATCATAGTCATGACAATATATTTAAATAATAAACTTTTAAGCTTTCTCACATTAAACTAAAAGACCTACTGCTATCAATAACTTTTAATAAAATTAGCCAAGTGCGTGTCGAGCCACGCGCATGAAGGGTTCCGTAGTTTTCCTCATAATATACGGACATTCAATAATTTAATCTTTAAAGTTTACTTATA
>DVVJ01001898.1:0-10520 GCA_018234505.1 Junonia neildi neildi
TTAGCGTTTATACTTTTCTAGATATCGAGGTATTCCACATTACCTTAAGTATCCCAAATATGCTGACTTTCCTCTATCTATTAATTTTATAAGTAATTACTGAACTGATGATTATTAGATATCTATATACTTTCATGTCCTTTGTATAGGTAAATTGCACCAAAAATGTTTGAACATGAGCCGGTTTAGAGTTTGTGCATATTTGTCTGTTTGTCGAAGTAGATAATCTTGACAGTCGACTTTGACACCTAATTCTTTTTCCCATCCAAGTTTTTTGAACCTGAATCTCTGATAATTAAGCTAAAAAATTCAATAACATATTGGTCGCTAGTTGTCAGCGAATTTGTGATGTGAGAATTCTTTTTTTTTTTCTTAAAACTACTTACCTACTTTGATAACTTAATTTGGCATTATCTAATGAGAATGTCTGGATGTGACTTTTTACAGCGTCTTTAGTCACCGTCGACTAAAGTCACAACCGTGAGTACTAGCCATAAGTCGACTGATAAGTAGCTGTGGTGTGGACCCATCATTAGGAATTTGTTTGTTAAATGTGTACTTACACTTGCAGGTCTTGCAATTGCAAATAAGATTATTTATTTAAATTTTTTATCCATCAGAATCTTTATTACGTAATGATAAAAGATAATGTTATTTATGATAGTTACAATATTACGATATTTATGATAGTTATATCTTTGAAGTTTGATGTAAACAACACTTGAGTAAATAACGACAGCAGTGAACAGTCAATCATTTAACTAATGACGTTTTGTAATACCTATTATTTACTTTAATTTTAATGAAATAAGATAAACTTTTTACCGAGGAGGCATTCTATAATTCAATTGAATTTAATTATTTATTTTCAGTGTCTATTTAGAAATTCCGTGCGAATGACGAGTGTAGAATGCAGATAGACTAGATCAGAAAACGGCTAATTTGTAAATAAGTTTTATTTTACACTTATAAATAAATAGAAATAAGTAAATATAATTAATAATGTCGATCGTTAATAGATTCTATTCTACAATTGTCAAAAATTACCAATTAACACCAATAATTAGTAATTGTCGAAGGTAAGCAATGTGTGTTTATTTGATACATACAATGCCTTTGAATGTGTATTATCAAATTACTCTTATTTTTAGATATAGTAACGAAAAACAAAATTACGATATTGTCGTAATTGGAGGAGGGATAGTGGGTTCTGCATCTGCAAGGGAATTATTACTGCGGCATCCAACATTAAACATTGCTCTAATTGAAAAAGAAAAACGATTTGCGTTCCATCAAAGCGGCAATAATAGTGGAGTTATACATGCCGGAATTTACTACAAACCTGGTTCCTTGAAAGCTAAATTATGTGTTGAAGGCCTTAACCTATCATACAAGTATTTAGATGAAAAGGGTATTAAATACTCCAAATGTGGTAAATTAATTGTTGCCACTAACAGATCGGAAGTTTCGCGTTTGTTAGATTTATATGAACGTGGTTTAAAAAATGGAGTGAAAGATATAAGATTATTAGATTCAAAAGAAATAAGGGAACTGGAACCACATTGTAATGGAATACAGGCATTATGGTCTCCTCACACAGGAATTGTTGACTGGGGGGAAGTGACAAATTCATATGTTCGTGATTTTGTCAGTTTGGGTGGAAAGACATATTTAAATTTTGAAGTCAAGAAGTTTATTGAAGCTGAGAATCCTGATTATCCCGTGACAATAACAGATAACAAACAAAATGCAATACAAGCCAAATATGTACTAACATGCTGTGGCTTACAGTCTGACACTGTTGCAGTTTTAACAGGATGTCCAGAAGAACCAAAAATTATACCTTTTAGAGGGGAATATTTATATTTAGTTCCACAAAAAAGTCATCTAACCAAGGCTAATATTTATCCTGTTCCAGATCCCAGATTTCCATTTTTAGGTGTTCACCTAACACCCAGAATAGATGGAAGAGTTATTGTGGGCCCTAATGCAATATTAGCATTTTGTAAAGAAGGTTACAGGTAAGTTACATATAATTGGCTTAATTCTCATTATATATTTAATTTTTATTGTATTTTGATTATTATTATTCACAGATGGGGTGATGTAAATATGAAAGAACTTAAAGAAATTCTAAGATTTTCTGGCTTCCGTAAGATGGCTTTGAAATATGCTGGTTTTGGACTAAAAGAAATGACTAGATCAGTTTTGATGCCTTTGCAAGTAATGCAGATTCAAAAATACATTCAAGAGATAACAACAAGTGATGTTGAAAGAGGCCCTGCTGGGGTCAGGGCCCAGGCCATGGGGAAAGATGGTAAGTTATCAATATAATAATTTACAATAGTATTACAGTATTAAACATATGAGAAGGAAAATTTCTAATATCACAATATGGAAGCTTTATGTGTAAATGAGAATTGAGAGGGAAAATTTAGTTTATTTATATGTATTATACTTATTTTAAAAACTTTATTGTTTTATTTTTGCCTGCCTTTATTTCAACATTTATATCATAGAATTCATCGAAGTGGATTCAGCAGTTTAAGCATCATGTAACAAAGAGACACAAGGTTTCATTAATGTTTATAATATTTTCAGGTACACTAATAGAAGATTTTGTATTTGACTCCAAGCCTGGATCTGGTGCTATTGGCAGCAGAGTATTGCACTGTAGGAACGCTCCATCACCTGGTGCGACGTCATCCTTAGCAATTGCCAAAATGATTGCTGACAAGATTAAAGATGAGTTCAAATTATAATTTTCTTTGTGGTTCCTTAATGTTTAACCACAATTAGCAGGAATTTATAATATTAGATTAATGTTTTGTAGATTGGCTGTATATATTTTACAAACTAAAATTATTTATCAATGTTGTTTTAACTAGTTATGTAATTAATATTTTATGATTGTTCTGTGCTAATGTTCTACTAATAAAGATCTTGACTATTGCTTAAGATAAATTCCACTCGGTTTGATACTAAGATTTTTTACTATTTTCTTTTTTATTTGTTAACCATACTTCTGATGCTGTGATAAATAATTCTTTATTGTATTTTGTACAATATTATATCATGTTATATAATTGTATGATAGAGTGATTTAAGTGGCATATTATGCATTAGATCAGTGTAGCATTTTGATACATAGAGGGAATATTTTTACTGAGATTTATTTTAATACTAAACATTTACTCTATAAGTTAATGTTTTTATGAAAACTGTTTTAAAAACTAATTATAAGTATCTATTCATATTAAATGAATAATATTGTTGTCATGGTTTTCTTTTTTTATATTTGGCTATATGCAAAGGATGGGTGTCCATTTCATTAAAAGCTTTGATTAAACATTATATTCAAATATGCATTCTCTGTTCTCTGCTACAGTAACTATTTATTGACATTTCCTAAAGAGACAATGCAATACCAGTAGGTACCCCATCATTTTATATTTTTTTTACAAATCATGATAAAACATATTTTGGGAACAATAATATAATACACATAATTTATCCAAAAAATTTGAGTAGCTGTGCTGACGTCTAAATAAAAAATATATGTAGGTATACAATATATATCAGCGGACATTTGAAAACCATGCATTATTTTGTGCATGCATATCAGTAACCATAAGCACCGAGAGGATTATTGCTAAATTTTACAAAAAATATCCTGATGGGAAAAATGCTATCATTTAAATTAGTATAACTAAGAGTTAGGGCATAGCTTTTTAATCCCGTTGAAGATATAATTATAATTAGTAATACTTGGAACCTTAATGTTATTCTTCGCCAAGGAGGACTTGGTCTATTTCTATCTCACACCTCTCGGTGCCTAATACAGTACAATAAAAAAAAAACAACAAAATAACTTTTTAATAATAATAAGTAAGTAAATAACATAATACTCTACTTTCCCATAATAGTAGAAAAATATAACATAAATATACATACACAACATATATAGATTAAGAGTTAACAAAATAATACTTCTAAGGTTGGAAGATCTACACAAACTTTAAACAAGCATTAGGCTGTTTATACACGGCACCATAGCAATAGCATAACTTCCATAATATTTATGAATAGCATAAAAATATATACATACTAAAACTGCAACTGACTTAAAGGTCATTTCATTATATGCTTTAAGTGTGTGTGTAAACAGCCTTCTAGTAAAAACAGAATTCACTTATTATTCTTGTAATTCTTATACCAACATGTTATGTGATTTAAAAAATTTTCAAACATTGACTTGTTTTCTTTTCAGTAAAACAAATTACTCATTATGTAACTATTGGTAACATGTTGAATTACTATTATTAGATTTTTTAATTAGTTCTTTTTTTTTATTACTTTTTTTGTTATAGATAACTTACACCCCAGTAAGAAACTTAAACTCTATAGGAATAGACAATACTATGGACACCCATGCTTTGTTTATTTATAGTGTTGAAATATATGTTCTAAATACACAAAATTATAGCACAATAATATATAACTTTTGCTTACATGCATAAATATGTAATTATATATACATAAATATTTTTGGGGATTATATAGCTAATTTAAAAGCACACCAAGCAAATTTAAATAAAAATATCACTTTATACTTGGAAGTCTTTGATTTATACCATTGTTCATAAACTGTTCTTGTATTATAAAAATGTTATTAACAATCCTAAGTCAGTCTATTACAAAGCCTTTACTAGTAAAGTAAATGTACTGTCTTCGGAGATCATATACTGTTGTCATATGGAATATTATGTTGCTAATTACAACAATATATTCTGAAAACCCAAACATTGAATAAACTGAAAATGAAAAAAATATATATTTAATAAACTGTATTATTTAAATACAGTATTTAAATTTATGGTGTCTATTGATAGTACTTACCATATGGTTCACAGAGTCGATTGTGTCTTAAGAAAAAATAAGCTGCAAATGCAAATGAACCTATATTTACAAAGAAAGCTCTCCACTTCAATTTCATTGAATATATTTCTATTTGTGTCGAAGCTGGCAATCTTCGATATTTAGTTAACATCATGCATGTGAAAAACATGTAAAATATTGAAGTGCCAATAAAAGTTTTAAAACATGCTTCATGAAATGCTGTAAAAAGACAAAAAAATACATTATAAAAATAAGCTCATTCATTCACTTAGTTTTTTTTAGTATAACTCTAAATAAAAAAAATATACACTATGTATATTTTATATTCCACATACATATGTAGCTATACATAATTGGATTAATTTTAATGATCACTTAATATAAAAATTCAATAGCACCATATTACTTTTAAGAGATTGATAGACAGTATCTTTTTCCATTAGCTGTACTTTTTCTCAAATGAAATTAAGAAGGATGACTGACTTACGGTAATGCAAAGAGGAAGTCCAATGAGTCAACCCTATTAATGATAGATTTTCAATAATATTTAAAATTACGGCTAATTTAACTACAAATATACAATTTTTGCTAACAGTTTTCTTGTAATAATCCCATCTTAAATAAACTATGAAAAACCTCAGTGGAGCGTGACTGTATATAGCGATTCTCCATATTGTACGTTGCGGTTCATAATTCCCTATGGATGCTGATATCGATGGAAAGATATTTGGCACTTTACAATGCGTATTATTAGCATTTTCAAAATCTTTATACAAAGTTATCAAAACACAAGTAATGAACGCAAACAGTGGTAACGAAACTGTAAATAAACCCAATTGTTTAATAGGGATTTTGATAAAATATTTTCTGTTAGACGCATTATGAAGAGGAAGATACATTTACTTAAATTCTATCTTTCTATAAATTCATAAGATTTTCATAATTTTATGTAATTGAATCGCGTTTCGTAGTATCAATTCCTTTTGTACTGAATATTCGTCAGTTGTCACTGTCATGGTATCAAATCTGTCAATGTCAGATTTTGTTTTATTTTTAAATTTATTTAATGGCTCTGGACACAAGTCTTTTGGAGCTCAAATTTTGTGTTTCTGACAGTAGATAGATAGATATCTATCTATCTATCGATAGATATATAAAATTGAGAAGGTTTAATTGTTTGATATTTTTAAATGCAATTTGAATTGACATTTCAATGTGTATAATAACTAGATATTAATTAGATATCCTAGGTCAAGATATAAATAAATAGATATAGCTAAATTCAACTGACTTGAAATGTTTGAACATGGGTCGAATTAAAAGTTGCGCATGTTCGTCAAATAATCCCGCCTCTGATTGGTTGTTGACTAAATTTTTGTTTTGCGCAACGTAATGATCATACAAGTTTAGTGAATCAAACTATATTTGTAATTTACGATTAAAGAATACCACTTGAAGGAAAAAATTGTGCGGTAACCTGCATGAGCTGAAGAAATACTGGCACACGCCTATTCACCAAACCGCTGTTGAGGAGCGTAGTGGATTACGCTCTAAACTTTCTCCTTAGTAGGAGAGGAGGCATTTGCCCAGCAGTAGGACATTTACATGTAGATACTTGCTTTACTTACTATCTACTTTATACTATCTATAAAGTAAATACCAATAAGAATCCCAACAAGATATTTGAATAAAATGTAACAGGTATATATTCCATAAAAATTATACTCAGTTTTGTAGGGAGTTACGGCTAAAGGGTATACCCCTCAAATTATTTAGTGACCCCCAAAATGAAACGCTTATTTGCCTTTGGTTGACTCCCTCCCCTCTTTAAATATAAGTTCATTATTTCATGTTGTCTGTAGTAGGGCAGTTAAGTTTAAATTGTTTGATCGATACATATGTTTCATTGATTTAACAGTTTCCATGTGCTCGGCATTTGTTTGTGGGGTAACTAATGCGAGAAAACAAACTTTTTGATACAAAAATGCTGACTAAAATGTTTTGAAATAAAAAAAGTAAAAATGGAAGAAATTTTAACAAAAGACATTTTTATAGAAAACGATTTATTAAAGCATGGTCCCGATTATTGCCCAGAAGATATAGTGTTGCGTATGCAGCTAAGGAGGGTTATGGTATGATTTTATATGTTTATTCTTATAAAATTATTGCGAATAAATATGAAGTTACATATTTATTTTTATTGTCAGGCTCGGGATACTCATAAGCATGGCGTTTCAAGATATAGCCCAAAGTGCGTAATTTAAAATATATTTATTTTTAAATTTATATATAGTGATATTCACAAATTCGTATCTATTTAAAATTGGTTATTTTAACTACTCTTAATTTGTAATTTAAATTAGTAGATACCTTCTGAGGGCATTGATCCAGACATTATTTTTTTTTAATGCGACAATTATTTTTTAGGAAAAATATTAGAAAGAAAAACTGCCATAAGTTGAAAAAGGAAATTGTTAAACTTCGTACTTATTTTGAGAATATGAATTTACAAAATCAGACCACGATAAAAGAAATTGAAAGAATTAGTAACAAAACCAAAAATAATTACAAAGCCCAACCTCTTTCTAATAAGAAATGTATGTCGGTTAATGACGAAAACGAATTAGTAAGAGATGAAATGTCTTTATACATGAGTCAGTCATCAGATGATAAAATTAATTTAGCAATAGAAAATGACAATGATTTTAAATTAGTCGTTAAGGAAAAACCTAAAATACAAAATGATATGAACTACTTCTTCAAAAGTAATAAATGTGAAACAAATGTCTTAGATTGCAAAGAAAGCGGTAATCTACAAAATAACACATTTTTCACCAATAAACAATCGAACTCATGTAAAATTTTAAACGGTTCAAAAAATGAATGTGTCGATGTCTGTGCAAAACTTAAAAGTAGAACCATTGATAGTTCGTTTTCACCATTAAATGAAGTGAAAAATGATTTACAATCGATACTGATAATGATGACAATAAATTCAAAGATGGACGAACATAATATAGAGTCCAATGAAACCTTTTACGAAGCAGAAAAAGATGTAGAAGATCCAGGAACAATAGTTTCCAAAGAGACCACTTCGATACAAAAATATGAGACATCAAATAGCACTCCACAAGATTTAATTAAATTACTAAATATAACTTCTGTAGGAAAAAATCTAAATTATCGAGAAAAGTATATAATAAATAAATATATCAGGAAATGGAAATTATATATTACTACTAAAAAAGAAAATTTAATTTATAAACAAAGACAGGAAACACTTAACAATTTTTTCAATAAACTATCTAAGAAAAAAAATTGCGTCGAAAAAGACATAGAATCTGCTCGAAAGGCAAAATTATTGGCTCGAGATTACGAGACCTACCAGCATAGGTATATTGGCATCATAAAAAGTTTTAAATATTAGTTAATAAATCATATGATAGATTAGTGATTATATTTTACAGGTACAAAGTTCAGAAACATATTATAGCTCTACAAAAAAGTAAATTAGAAGAGCAAACTAAACTTATAGAAAAACTAAAATATAACAATATTGTAGAAAGTTCACGACAATCTCTTGATGCTATGAAGGAAGATGTTCGGAAAACGTATTATGAGATAGACAAACACCTAAAACCAAAAATAAAGTGTTTGACAAATGAATTAAAAATAAATGAATTAGAAGGTTTGTTTATATAACAAAACAAGATATTTATATCGGCATACCATGGGCGTAGTTAGGATTTGGAGAAGTTAAAGGAACAAATTATTGGCAAACGTAATTAGATATAGTAATAAGTCAAAATCGTTCAATTTTATTGCTTTTGTTGTAACAGTGCCTTTTATGTTAAGGTGCCAAAAAAGTAGGAACAATTTAAACGATTTTGGTCCTTTAAACCAGCATTCAGGAAGGGGCAAGCGCTTACCTCTGGCTTTTCCTGGCTTCGCCCATGCATCGGAAGATGTAAATGGAAGATATTCGTATGGCCATTTAATTTTAACAACATTGTTGTCTACATATATTTTTTTTATTTTTACAGAACCTTCGTTAGTACTACACTGTCTAAAAGTTCCCCAATTTCTACAAAGGATGGAAAAAAGAGCTCGCGAAAGAGAAGAGAAGCACGCAATGATACGGGAGAGGAGAAAGCAGTTGGAAGAGGAGCGTATTAAACAAAAACAACAGGTAAATATAATTAATATAATAAAGTTTCTTCTCTCTCCATCTTCAGAATATTATCTATATACTTTTTAATTGATTATATCATTAGGTTATTTTATGCTAGGCATCTTTGTGGCATCAATGTCTTGTCTTAAACTTTGCGTGCTTTAAGTGATCGAAGCTTCAATTTTGAATTTAATAAAAAAAAATTGGAAATATGTTCCAAAAGACAAAAGTTCTAAATAGAGGGTTCGGTAAAATTTTATTTCGACATATTGCGGTTGATATGCAGAAGATATCCTCAAACAGTTTATGTCAATATTGTTAAATTGCAAAATAGTTTCTTATGTTTCCTCGTATCAAGCCTTGTTATTTCGTTTCAGGCCAGTTCGTCTGTTTTACCTGTTTTTTTCCATGTTACGATAATTTTATTATAGCAAGCTCGAAGTCGGTTCGTTCGTTAATGTTGGGTTATTGAAAAAAACTTTTTCGTTTTTCGGTCGTTCGTAATATTCAATATCTAGTTTTCTACTATTATGACACCTAAAAATTCAAAGCAAAATAATTTTATTAAATAAGTATTTAGCTTGAAAAATAGCGAGGCGAGGGCTATAAATAAGAATTTAATAGATAACAATTTTA
Organism: Junonia neildi neildi; assembly: GCA_018234505.1. Lineage (NCBI taxonomy): Eukaryota > Metazoa > Arthropoda > Insecta > Lepidoptera > Nymphalidae > Junonia > Junonia neildi. The sequence goes on from DVVJ01001898.1 coordinate 9,707, forward strand.
CGTATTTAGGCAGAATTAGCGAAATTAGAGCTTGACAAAGAAGAAAAAATGAAGAGGATAAAAGAGCTGAGAGATAAAAGGAAAAAGGAGAAAATTGAAAACATAAGGAAAAAGCAACACGTTGAAAGATTACGAGCGTTAATAGTAATGGCGGACTTACACTACGAAAGAAGTTTGATGAAAAATTACGGAATAAGACCACTAAAACGACTTCTAGAAATAAAACAGGAAAATGTAGAAAAAGCCAAAGCTCATTACAGGATTCAATTGTTAAATAATGTATTTCTACACTGGATGTGGCACACAGAGGACATGTGGTTTGAAAGAAATTATAAAGCTGAAAATTTACATAGAAAGAAAACATTAAGAAAATCCTTTGATGCTTTTAAAAAGGTAGACATCTTTTTTATTTTTATTTTGTTATAAATGTTTATATATATGCTAGTTATATATATCTTATACTTATGTATACATATATGTTATAAAGCTTCTTATACGAGGTTCCCTTATTCTTGTTTTCGCTATGTAAATCGACTTTTATGTTCCCCGTGTTGCGTATTTTGCGGTTTTCATACGAAATACGTGACTATGAAATGATAATTTGTATGAGATTAAGGTGATATGCCTAGAATCCTCGATATTTGAACCGTAGAACATATCCCCAGTAGCAGATTTATGGTTTGTGCCGCCTTAGGCCCTAATTCGTAGACTACCTAGCTTAAAAAAACGGTTGACGTCCTCCGTTCTCTATCATAAAAATGCCATTTCAGCTAAAAAAGTCCGCCTTTTCCAACTTTGAAGTTCTAAACAAGCT
>DVVJ01001899.1:0-10517 GCA_018234505.1 Junonia neildi neildi
GCGAATGCCATTAGCGAACTGGTTCCCGAACTAGTTCGCTGATGTGTGGAGGAGCCATATTGAATAAACTCTAACTACTTGACCGATCTCATTAACATAGGCTTTGTTTAGACCATGCGAAGCCAGAGCGGATTGCTCGCGTCATATAATTCAAAATTCTATAAATTACGAAAATCTGTATTAGGTGTTAAGAATAACATTTACAGTAAGACAAGTTTCTCTAAATAGAAAAAAGCACTAACTTAGAAAGTTATTTTTTCCCATTGTTAATTTGTTATTTAGGCAAGATATCTTAGGGACTAAATATAGATAATGTGAATATAGCACTGAGGCAATACATGTACATATGACAACCTTGTGGTTGATCACGATCAGTGAAACAAAAAAAAAACAGAGATGAGTGAGTCGGAGGCCTTAGCAACGAAAGTGACGACTGTAGGTGCTCAGTGGTCACTACAACTGACTGAAGCGCTAACGGTCGCGGGTTCGAGCCCGGCTCATGACCGACACGACAGGCATCCATATGGCTAATACAGATTATTAGCCATATGGATGCCTGTCGTGGTCTAGGTGTTTGTGCTTGTGCTATGTTTGTGTTCTGGACTCCCGACATAAGATCCAATGATCTTACTGGGGGGCCGTTGAGTGTTAAGCGTTAAAATAAGAGTTATTCAATTAGTGACGTGTGACGTGTTTGCAGGAGCTGGCGGCGTACGAGGGCGTGCCGGACGGGCCGCGGCTCAGCGTGCGCGGTCAGTACTCGATACTGTTCACTGACTCGGATTCGCGGATAATAATACCACGATGCTTTGGTTTAACATGTTTACAGTAGGACTCTAGGGTGTATAAATTCCTTTGTGCATTTCTTATTTGAATTAATGAGGTACATATTTTGGTACCTATTTGAATAATCACTTACCTACTGTTTAATGAATATATCGTATGAAAAATGCGTGTGGAGATTAAACTTTAAACATCAAATCAAAAGTTGCGAACGTGATTGGCGCGACCCATCGCTCAACTGGCATCAAGCGGGCCGTGTGCCTTGTTTGTCACCTTATATATACCACATATAAAAAAATGGTGTTTTGAAAGGTTCAAATCCAACAGTGTGGCAACTTGTAATTTGATGTTTAAATAATTTAACACTTAACTCCTCTCGGCTCATTTAATCCCTACATCAAACATCTAGATCTACTGGAGGACGGTTTCGATAGTTCTCCGCCATGGTTCTTCGGTCTGGTAGCGGAGCAGGGTGACCGGCTGGTGGGGCATGCCATGTGCAACCGCGCCTACTCCAGCTGGACGCGCCGCGCCTTCTACGTGGAGGACCTGTACGTGCGCCCCGAGGCGCGTCGCGCCGGCGTCGCGCGCCAACTGCTGCAGGAGCTCTGCAAGGTGCCGAGACACGCTTCTCTGCTTTTCTGTTATAGATGGAAAGGATGCCAGGAAAGAAAAAAGTGTCTAGTATTCGGACTGTTCCATCTATGTAAATGACTATCCGGTCGGATAAGCGATGATTAAAATTGTGAAATAATTATGTATTTTATGTAGTATAATAATTGCTCAACAGGCTGCAGTTTATGAAATATAAACGATATTTCATAGCTTGTGACTAAGTGTCTTAAAATCTATTGAACAAATTTTCATGGAACTTACATAAGTTACAACGTTCCCAATCTTGTCACGTCATTGTACCTACAATGACCAAAAGGTAGTAAACTGTTATAGTCAGTTGTATCAGTTACACCTGATGTGACCAGTCGCAACGTGTCGCAGATGGCGGTAGCGGAGGGCGTGCACCGCGTGGACTGGCACGTGCTGTCAGACAACGCGCCGGCGCTGGCGTTCTACTCGCGGCTCGGCGCGCGCGACCTGCGCGTGAGCGAGGGCCGCGCGGCGCTGCGCCTCGACCGCGACCGCATCGAGGCCGTCGCTAGCGGTCACCTGCTACCAGCGGACGCTCAGTAGCTTGCGAGCCATGACGTTACAAGATAGTTAATGGAAATTTTGTACCTTATGATTAATAAAATATTGGAAACTGTATTTTGTTTGTTTCTATAATATTATTGGAAACTATACCGAAGAAGAAGCCCATAATTCTGAAGTATGATTGATGTGAAAAACCAAAACCGAATGAATCCACCTGATATGGGTATGTACGAAGGTAGTACCTATCTTTCTAAAATTATATATTATAAATAATATACAAATATATTAATTCATGAGTTAGAGCGGATATAACTAGTTCCAGCAGTAACATTGAAACGCAGATTAGTGAAGAGTATCTCAGAGGTACTAAAATTCACACTCAACTATTCAACATTTAAAGTCTTACATAAACACAACAAACTAGCAAAGTTGGATGACATAACTGTGGGGCAATTCGAGGTGACAGGCGTGCAAAAATACATACGTAACGAAATATATGTTTATATGCATAAAATCTTATTTCGGGCATCCAGTTCAAAAGTGATGAAAGGGACAAAAGCAAATACCGCTGAGACCTTGAAATGTGTCACCGCGGATGTGATGCTATGTGTACGTGTTTATACGTGTCACGCTAAGTTGTGGTCCCGCGTGTATCTCTTGCTTCGAGGTAGCGGCGGTGAGTTCCACGCTGGAGGCAGCGCGCAGCCGCGGCGAGGGTCGTGCGACCCCGCGGCCCCAGTCGCCGGCGAGCGGGCGGCGCGACGGCGCGCAGCGTGTCGCGAACGACACCTCACGGCGCGCAACTTCGCGCCCTGAAAGCTCTGCGAGCTGAGTTCTCGGTGCCACGGGACCTCTCGCGGTGCTCGCTCGGCTTGCATTGAGATAATAATTGTTTCGTGAGACATGTCGCGGTTTTTTATTTTTAAGCTAGATGTCTGAGCTTACACACAACGTGTTGCGCGACCTACTTTCGCATTCGAACTTATCGACTGGTAAATAACTAATATTTACTACGAGTGAACTTCAACTTGTGTAATATTTATGTACCTACCTAGTTATGTTTTAAGTAAAAATAAAAATGTAGTTAACAATTTATTCATCAAAAACGACGAAACTAAATCACATTACATACATACATTATACATAGGAAAATACAGACCTATTTAAATCCATTCGTCACAGTAAAGATTTAATTTAACATTAAATTTAATCTCAATAAACGGGTTAACACAGAGGATGTAACTTTATTTAGCGTTAAAAATATTATTATTAAAAAAATGAAAAAGAATATTTATATTTTAAAAATATCCATAGCAATTTTCATGCTGTCATAGACATATTACACCGTAAACAAATAGACGTTGATGCATAGTAAACAACTAATTTGAATAAATGTTTAGCTGATCAGTCCAATAATATTACTCAATTTATTAAAGAGCACTGTTATTATAAATAAGGGCACAGGTCGTTTATCGATCAGTTTATTCACGGAACAGGACACAGCTGTTTGATCCGGCGCGGTCAGGCGAGCGGGTAATCTGTGCAGCGGAGCGCGAGCGGCGGGCGCATGGCGGCCGGCACGTGACGCGCCATGCGCGCCCGCGCGCCCGCGCCGCTGCTGCTGGCCGCGGTCGCCGTCGCCGTCGCCGCCGGCCCGCTCCACGCGCCCGAGCCCTCCACCTCGCTCCTGCTCGTTGCTCGCCTCGCCTGTCAGATGGGGAACGACACTTTCTTTTCCCAGTATCGCCTCCAACGCTACGCCGCCTCGATTATGCGGTTTTCCAATATTTCCCATCCGTACCGCCTCCTAAACTACAAAGGTAATTAAATGAACAAACCATCTAGGCCTCACCTCGTCCAGTTCGATCCGATAGATATAAGGTTTCCTTTTGCAGATACCTGCAGCAGCGAATCTGTTGCGACACGTTCTGCTCTGGCAACCCTCGGGGCGGGAGGTGGAGTAGTCCTCTTGGGAAGGTCCGGAGCGGTAATCTGTAAGAGCGTTTCGTCAGCGGCACGAGCGCTGCACCGCCCGGAGCCGGCTCCGTGCGGCGCGGCTCGTGCGCGCGGCGCCGCTGTCGTGCAGCTCGCCTTGCTGCTGCGCTGGCGGCGAGCCTTGCTGTGGCAGGGGAACGAGGACAGCGAGTGTGCTACAGCACTATTAGAAGTTGAAAGAGCTCTTATTGCAACCGGTGTCCTTGTCAAACGAGTATCCGCTGATATGGCAGAGACTACTTTTCGGCCGCACGGTAAAATATACTGCTGAAATAATCTCATTTTTGATGTCTTTGAAAGGCCCTTTGTTAATCGAAATTATTATTAGCAAGTAAAATGGCCAATTTTTGTAGTGGTGAATTATGTGACATGTTACTTAAATGAAATCAAAGTATATTTTATTGACTTTGATAAGCAGTTTCATGTCATCAAAAGAAAGAAACAAGAAAGTTTAAATAAATCAAAAGTTACAACCACTTCAAAATGTTGATTCCACGACGACTGTAGAGAATAATAATAAATAAATAATCACTTAATAAATTGATTTCTTTGTTTATATTATAATCGTAATTTTATATTTCAGTCATTATTATTTGCGAGTTACCTCTCGAGGAAATTAAGATAAGAGAAGATTTAAACGGTACCGAAATATTGCTTTTGCACGTAGCCGACACTACAGCAATCAAGTTTTCGACGAAAGAACATAATATGAATTTGCAATCAAATTTGTCGTCAACTCCGAAGACAGAATTATCTGATCTTTTTGAGTTATTTCATAAAACACACCCGCCACCACCATTAGCTCATACAAAGGAAAAATCACTTTCTGCAAAAGTTATTAAATCCTTACAACAAAACGTATCTAGTCACGCCATACAAAACGACAAGCTACGTTTGCATAATATTACGAGAATAAAAAGAAAATTATTTAAAAATAGGCGTAGCGGAAAAGCAGAACACTCAAGTTTTCGCCATAAACGTAATACAGGACACATAAGTTCCGGATACATTAATGCACTTTTTACGAGGTTAAGCCTGGATATAAGTAATAATCCTTTATTGATACTCAGTGACGACGTTACGGAAGTGAATCTCACAGCCGAAGCGCTGTATCATGAACTCCTCGAAGCTACGTTGTCACATCTAAAAGCGGAACATACAAGGATACAATATTCTACAAATATTTTTTTCTTATATAAAAGTGAAATGTTAAACAGTAGTAATGTGTGGCGACGTGTGGCGACACTCACAGCAACATCGGAAAGAATGATAAATTTGCGCGATGAATGGAAAACTAGAGTTATTGTAGACTTACCCGGTGAAATGGAGCTAAAACTTTGGGGTACAGCACGCGATCTACACGAAAAAGATGAATTCAAAGCTGTTAAAGGAATGGAAATTGCGCAGTTGGTAGTTATCGTGATATGCTTAACATTTACAATTTGTGGCGCAATAGCTGTAGGCGCAGCTTACCTGAGACGAGCATCTGTACGACATACGCCAAGGAGGCCGCGAGCTGTTCCCGTTCTTGCCCCTGCTGATTTCCAATTCCCAGCTGATGAGCGTCGTCGGGTTGGTGAAGGAATGGAAACGATGCTTTCTTGGCTTCAGCAATTTCATGAGTTTGGTGGCCCAGAACCAGAACGTCCAGATTTGCTCAAAAGACCGGAACCGCTCATTCAATCTGCCCCGTCATCCACTTGTAGCGTCACACGACTTGCTCCTGACAATCGCACCAGGTACAAGGTATGGATTTTAATGATATTTAGATGAGTATTTTTTGGATGTTGTGATACACAATAAAAAAATTATTTTCAATATGCAGGGTGATCCTGTGCATATGAAATATTTACCCGCCTCAACTCTAGAGTTGCGTCGTAAAACTACTGACATATTACTGGTGATGCAAAGTCTCCGACATGAAAATTTAAACCCTTTTATTGGTATGTAATGTATTTACAAATTAAAATAAGATATATTTGTGAAATTACTGGCAGTGGTGTAATTTAAAAGTTCATATTATTAAAAAAAATAAGGTATTATGAAAAAAATAATAATTATGCATCTTTTTGTTAGTTTATAGCTTAAATAAAACTGTGCACTTAGGTTGCTTGACGGAAATGCGACCTGCATTGGTATTCGAAGCATGTGGACGTGGTTCCTTGGAGGACGTCCTAGTGGCTGATGACATCCGACTGGATTGGACGTTTCGGCTCTCGCTGCTCACTGACCTTGTACGCGGCATGCGCTACTTGCATTCATCGCCTCTGCGCGTGCACGCACGACTCTCGTCGCGCAATTGTGTCGTTGATTCCCGCTGGGTGCTGCGCATAACTGACTATGGCCTGCCTTCATTCGCCTCCGCTCAGTCACTCCCTTATCCTCCTCGAACTGCTCGGGGTTAGTAGATCAGCGCCCTAAGTATCTAATTAAGCTAACTATGACAATATTCAACTCTCTTTAATATGCACTAATGAATAAATGAACCTTTATCCACATTTTGCAAGTCTCCTTATGAATATAACCAAATTACAAATCTCTTGACACAGCTTGTGTTGTAATTAAACATTTATTTGGTTTAGATTTGCTATGGACAGCCCCAGAAATACTACGCGAAACAAGTTCAGCGACTGTTCCAGGAGGAACACAAGCGGGAGATGTGTTTTCATTTGCTATCATTATGCAGGAAGTCATTGTCCGTGGAGAACCTTATTGTATGTTGTCTCTCACTCCTGAAGGTAAGGAAACACGAGAAAGGGAAAATTTTGTATACGAAAATATGTTTAATGAAATAAATCATTTTCAGAGATTATAGACAAACTGAAACACCCCCCGCCTCTAATTCGACCATCAGTGTCGATAGGCGCGGCACCACCTGAAGCCGTGAGCGTAATGCGACAGTGTTGGAGTGAGCAGCCGGACTTGCGTCCTGACTTTAATCGTCTTTACGACGTGTTCCGACATATGCATCGAGGACGGTAATTTATATTTTTTCGCAAAGTAGTTAACGTAAATTATGTAGAAAGTAATATTATTAGATACTTAGTGTTCACTTTTATTTACAGGAAAGTTAACATAGTCGATTCCATGTTTGAAATGTTGGAAAAGTATAGCAATAATTTAGAAGAATTAATAAAGGATAGAACTGAGCAGCTGGATATGGAGAAGAAGAAGACTGAACAACTCCTCAATAGAATGTTGCCGAGGTGATACGTGTTCTGTTTGTTTAATTTTAGCGAGAAATGTATTCTTTGTAAATTTATTAGACTTAATAATGGATACAGGTCAGTGGCAGAACGTCTGATGCTGGGGTTGCGTGTCGAGCCGGAGGAGTTCGAAGAGGTGTCGATCTACTTCAGCGACATCGTGGGGTTCACGGCGCTCGCGGCGCGCTCCACGCCCGTGCAAGTGGTGGACCTGCTGAACGATCTGTACACGACCTTCGACGCGGCCATAGAGCAGTATCGAGTCTATAAGGTATTGTATTGTAAAAATCTCTAGCACTCGAAGCAATCGGATCTATAAAAATATCTTTTATAGATCTGATTGCTTCGAGTGCTAAAGCAAATGAGTTGTATTCATGTCACTCTTTGCTACTCTACGACAAGTGATCATAATTTCTATAACCCTTTCCATCAGGAATGTAATATTTTTTAAATGCCTTTATCATATACACACCTTTCGTATAGGTGGAGACCATTGGTGATGCTTACATGGTAGTAGGCGGATTACCGATTCGATGCAGTGACCACGCAGAGAGCGTGGCGACGATGGCTCTGCACTTGTTACACCTGGCCGGGCGCTTCCGCATCCGGCACCTGCCCGTCACCCCGCTGCACCTGCGCATCGGCCTGCACACGGGCGCGTGCTGCGCCGGCGTCGTCGGCCTCACCATGCCGCGGTATTGTCTGTTCGGTGATACCGTCAATACTGCTTCTCGTATGGAGTCTACAGGTTTGTATTATTTATTTCAATTTTTGCTTAATTCCATGTTATCTTATTTTTTTCAGTTTTATTTTCTTTATCGATTAAAATTTTTATTTTATCATTATTATTTTTATTTTGTTTCGACGATTTTGTTTTATTTTTAATTTTCTCTACTGGAATCGCCTCATTGATTTTGACCAGGAGTATAATGGGCGCAGGAGCAGCGTGGCGCATCCAGGTGTCGGCAACGACCGCGGAGCGGTTGGTGGCGGCGGGCGGGTACCGGCTGCGCTCGCGCGGCCTCACGCAGATCAAGGGCAAGGGCGCCATGCACACCTACTGGCTGCTCGGTAGAGACGGCTTCGACAAGCCGCTTCCTACGCCGCCGCCACTTGAGTGAGTTGTTATTGTTGTGCTTTAAATTAAATTCCATAATGCATTTTCTTATTTTTTGTTGATTGATTAATCAGATATCACTGAATCGAATAATAAGTCTCAATATATCATAAACAATTGAACGTATAATAGCTCCAATAAATAGAGCCTAGATCAATTCCTGTCTCACAAGAAATATATGATAATGATAACATTATTTTTTATTCAAGTTTACGAGTAGGCAGAATTATGGTAATATATCAATGTGATTATTGTTAATAAATAAAATAATTTTATTTCCAGGACAGAAGAGGTTCTGTTCGAGGCGGAGAGTGAAAATGATACCGAGACTAGCGACCAATCACTCGAAAACGATAAAAGATCTTCAGTCGTCCAATCTGTAGAACGACAGCGCTCTGACCCCTCACCTACTGTTGACAAGTTTTGTGAGCATTATTAATATAACAATTAGGTACAATCTTAACTGATGATAGATCGTTTTATGAATGCTGATTTAATTTTCAGCGTGGCAACGTTCGGGCGCCGTGTCAGCAGAAAGCAGTCCTCCGCCGCCCTCGCTACCGCGTTGCCGCTACCTACGATCTTCCGTTTCCACCGTGGCCGGTCTTCTCGATACTCCTAGACTTTCAGATCGGTAAAGTGTTCGATGTTGTAAAGTTAGTAAATAATTAGGTAAATATGATCAACTACATTCCACTAACAGTGTCTTTCGATAGGTGGGCTTCATCCGGAGCGCGCACGTTACGGAGACAGTGGTCGCTAGAGCGCGGCGACGCGTTGGCTGCGGCGGCGGCCGAGTCGCCGGCGACGATGGAGGCCGCGGTCCCGGAGGAGCCGCTGGCCCTGCGCGCGCCGCCTGCCCGGCCACCCCTGGCGCGCTACCGCACGCGGCGCGACGCGTCCATGCTCGACGTGTCCGACCGATAGCCGCTCTCCTCCCGCAATCTCTCCCCGACAATAATTTTTTAGTCGAGCTCGAAGACGCTCGATGACGTTCAACTTTCCTCTATAGGTATTATGAATGTTGTGATCGTGTAGTAAATATAGACTTACTTTATGTCGAAAATATTTTATTACTTCGATTAAAATATCCCTTTATCTCGGATAAAATTAATTATTTTTTAAATATTTTCAGTGAAAATAAATCTTTATCTTTGTATCGTGTTTTATTCTAAATGTTAAGACACAATTTTTGGACCTTAAATAATTTTGTTTTAAGTAAATTTTAAATAAGTAGGTACAGTCCCTGTCCAATTTATTAGGGACGATTGTCACCTTTGGTATACTAATTTCTATGGCAAACTAAGCACATTTTGTTGAAAAAAGAAGATGTTATATTACTCCAGATTTAATATTTAATAAATTTAACAAGTTACTACACTGATATTTTAATATCATTTTTCTAAAAAGCCATTTTATTTCTATGAAAGCGATAATAATTGAAGTAACCGAGTGAGAAATGTTTTGAAACTTTTTCGATCAATTGCTTTTCCAATATTTTTTGTTAAGAATTAAAATAAAAGTATTTAATAATTATGAATCAGCCACTTTTGCTTATTTTTATTGCAGTTCTTTATGGTTAATTTACAATACATAGCGATATTATCGAAAAATGCTTAACAGGAGCTTAGCTGCAGACGCGATTTTATGAAAGCTTGGAAATGTTTAGATGTTTTAACGTCACTATACATATCCTCAGAGAGAAATGTGATAGTTTTAAAGCAATTGCTTAACTGTTATAAAACAAATTAGATATCGATAAGCTCATGGAAATTGGCCATTTTACAGAATGAGGCTCAAAAATCGTTACCATTTCTCGTTCCGACCCCACGAATTGGGGACATTAATATCAAAAATTGCAAATAGCATGTTTTTTGCTATAATACGATGTAGGCAGACGTAGGCATTGATGTTTATAAACTAGTCAAAAAAATTAGAGGATCAAAAAAATTGTCGCAATTTTTAGCGTTTTTTCAGATAAGTGTATTTTGGTTAAAAATGGTCGTATTGGAGTCATGAAAATAGCTTTCTAAAGCTTGAAGTCTCTAGTTTTGAGGTTTCTAAACCAATAAAATTTGTAAGCATTAGATTTTGCGCAATTCTGGTGAAAAGCGTGAAGAAAAAAATTTGTTAATTTAATTGGTTTTTCATTTTGCTCCAAATACCTGAAAAAAATATTTTTTACTAAAGCACTATATGGACTAAGTAAGCTGTTTATTTAGCTTCAATTTGAGCCCTTAGTGAATTTGATACGATTACTCCTCGCA
>DVVJ01001900.1:0-10517 GCA_018234505.1 Junonia neildi neildi
CTTTCAGATTATGTTTATGCTATGCATTCCCTACAGTTTAAACATTTTTTCATTTATAGACGCCTCAATTCGATATCTGTGAAAACAATGTATGGAAATCTGCCATTGTTCTTTGTGTTTCAATTCATCTCGAGCTCGGCGGTAAAGGAAAACATCGTGAGAAAACCTGCATGTGCCGGAAGAAATTCTGACCCATGTATATCCACCAATCCGCAATGGAACAGTGTGGTGGATTAAGCTCCATAACCCTCTCCCTAATACTAATAGGAGAAGAGGCTTATGCCCAGCAGTGGGATATGTACAGGCTGTGTTACGTTTTTTTTTTACCTTATTTTAATGGCACTTCCAAAGATATTCCATTTCCACTAACGGGACGTGTTCTAGTCAGGTTTAATAACTCGGGTTTAATCTCTCAGCCTTCAATGTACTAGTGAACTCATATACGTCGTGATTTAGCGACGCTTTGAGAGGGAATTACCTTTTGCTACCGGATTTTCGGATAATTAGTTTTTTTAGCTCTATATTATTTCGTACTAATGACGCTAAATAAATGTATTACGTTATAATAATACATTAGTTGAAAAATTTTATCTAGTTTTTTTACTTTATTTAATTTTAATGTTCAATTGTACATATAACATAACACAGCCTGTACATATCCCACTGCTGGGCATAGGCCTCTACTCCTATTATGGAGAAAGTTATGGAGCTTAATCCACCACGCTGCTACACTGCGGATTGGTGGATATACATGTGTCAGAATTCCTTCCGGCACATGCAGGTTACCTCACGATGTTTTCCTTCACCACCGAGCTCGAGATGTATTTAAACACAAATTTAGCACTTGAAAATCCAGCGGTGCTAGCCAAGGTTTGAACCCGGGACCATTGGTTAAGATCCACGTGTTCTCACCACTAGGCCATCTCGGGTCGGCTAGGTCTTTTATATTATATATCTTCTATAATACTAGCCGACTGCTCCAGCTAGATTCTCTATATTCACCGGAGATAGTGTAGCTCTTAAAAAGTGAATGAATTTTTCAAATCGGTCAACTTTCGGAGCCTATCCAATTCAAATAATCAAATTTTTTTATAATATTAGTATAGATAATAATGAGTCACTGAATGTGTTGCTCGAGAACAGCTAACCGATTTCGCCTCGAAGTATGAGGATGGTTTGAAAAAACTTATTTAAAAATGTAAAAAAAAAAATTAAATAATCTTAAATTATAAAATCTTTTCTATCTATTTCTATCTTTAATTATAAAGGAAATTAAAGAATCGACTGTTACGCGATACGATTAATCAATGAAAAAATATTGTTTTTTTTTGCTCAAAAATTACGACCCATACGCAATAGCTATTAAAGATGACAAACGTACAATATTTTCCACCGTGTCTATAGAACGAAGTCGGGCATGGTCAATAAGTAATGAGGCAAACGTAGTATAAATGAAAAAAACAATGTTTTTTTTTCAAAACTTATGATTCATACGTAATAGCTATCAAAGATGACAAAAGGTACCAGTAATATTTGCCACAATGTCAATCGAACGACGGCAAATTTGGGCATGGTCAATAATTAATGAGGCAAACATTAAAAATTAAAAAAAATATTTTTTTTTTTACTCACCGTACTTTTACCATGGGAGAGTGATGCATTTGCACGAATAGGCCTGCTCGACCGGAGTGATACCACGGCCGCATAGAAAACCGGCGTAAAATGACGCTTGCATCGTGTTTCGTCGCGTGAGTACCGGAGGCCCAATTCCCTACCCCTTCCCCATTAATTCCACATACATTACATACATACCCCCTCCATACCCCCTAAAAGGCCGGCAACGCATTTTGTAGGTCATTTGGTGTTGCAAATATCAATGGGCAACAACATTCACTTACCACCAGGTGATCTGTCAGCTCGTTTGCCGCCCTATCCCATAAAAAAACTCATTTTTTTATGACCTATATGCATTAGCTATCAAAGATGACAAACGGTACAATATTTCCCACCGTGTCTATAGAACGAAGCATGGTCAATAAGTAATGAGGCAAACATATAGTGTGTCGGTAGGCGCGGCTAATTGATTGGGGCCACGCCTCGGCGATAAATAACCGACTCTGAAGGAAAGAGGGTACGGGTTTTGTGTTTAGCTTTGAAGTGGAGGTTTTGTTTGATTGTTTGTTTATATATAGGTGTATAATTGTTATAGGTGATGCTAATAATTTTTATAGGAGTCGTTATGTTGAGAAATTTGTGTCATCTAAAAATCTGATGCGTATTATAAGATATTCTTATACAATTTTATGTTTGGATTTAAAACCTATAGTTCCTGTTCTCGCAATATTGTGAAAAAAGTTTGTATGATATATTTATATGATAGTTAAGAAAACGCCATAATTGGCGTTTTCTTAACTATCATAAATATTGTAATTGAAATCTGTTTTTACTGTAGTGTTTTCATACACAATGTTTACTTTCGATTTACATCGTTTAAATAACCTCTTTTATGCAATATAAATATCAGATTAAATATCCAGTAAGAAATGTTATTATTTACCTAAAAAATAATTATAAACAATAGTCGTATGTCAGTGTATACGATGCACTCCCGGCTGCGGCTTGCAATGAATAAATTTCCCTGATAAAGGCATTAATTTCATTACATCGCGCAACCTTCGAATAAGAATGTCTGCACTGCAACACACTTTCACATTTATTTCAACTCGATGAAACCTTGAAGAACAGTTAGTTTTTTAATTATAAAAATATTTTGAATAAAAATTCTTGATTATATTTCTGAAGTTTCTGACACTTAATTAGTTGCATAATTATATAATTTTGCAAGTAAACGGTTGTTACGAACAGTTCTTTGGATAAAGTGACAGATTATAAATAAAATAAAATAGTTGCCACAGATTTAGAAAGAAATGTTAAAGAAAAATTACCTTTTTTTAAATCATCTGCATCTATATAAAATATTTTATATAAACGCAAAGTTACAGGAACTTTATAAAAATTTGCTAATGAAATTTTAGCGAAGAAAATGACGCTCCAACTTCTGTACACCTTAAGCCAACCCCTTCGTAATTACTGACTTAAATGCAAATCAGTGAGTGAAGACCCTGAAAAAATTGTACTCGGCGAATTCCTAAATACACAATTTGTTACCTTTCATCAAAGAAAGAACAAAAAAAGATACAGAAAGTTCGCGAACGTTTTTTTGGATCAAGTTAGATGATTAAGATTTTTTACGGGCGCTTTCAAAGAATCGCTCCGAAACTTAGTCGGGCCTTTCTAATTGCACGAAAATTAGTAGCTCACTTGAACAATTAAGGTTCACATCCAGATTCCGTTTTATCTTTTTTTTTTATCGTAATTAAAATTATTTTTTTTTGGGGTGAACTTCAAATGGTTCTTTCGTGACAATTCTGAGATCATGCGTCTGGATAATTGTTTGTTGTCGTAAATTATTGTTGTTGTGTATTGTTAATGTTGATTAGAAATTAATGTTGAATAAATATTACTTGATGTTTATGTTTTGTAAATATTTGGATATTCATAAGTTCTAAACTCTTGTTTTACTTACTTATTTTCCATTATTTCAACAATTAAAGAATATTATATTTTGAATATAATAGAAACTGCGCTTTAAGGTACGCATCTGAAAAAACTACATATTTCAGCATAGTTTATCGATATTACCTCGGACATGTTACTTATTACCTATATTTCTTATTTTAAAATAACATACATAAAATACAATAATCATAATCGAAATATACTAAGAACATCCTATTTTCTATTAAGCTGTTGTAATTGAGGCAGAAAGTTACCAGCAAATCAGTGCGGAGATTTGCCTGCAACAGACAAGAGGTACAGAGAGCTGTTCAGAGGATTGCCGTTATGGAAAGCCTTACGATATAGCTAGATGCTGTTCACGCTGTGTATTGGCTTTATTTGTATTGGCAAATATATTCGAAGAGGATCTTATTTTGGAAGTTTATTTTTCTGTCATTTGAAAAGTGTGATAAGATGATTAATGGAATAGATGTGATATGAAAAAAGAATATAATCATATTTTGCAATGTTATTTTTATATTTTAATTAGAATTAAAGGATGAGTTATTAAGTCTAATAGTGTTTTACTATAATCTTCGCTCGAGCTAAATGTAGAATAGATTAAGGCTACATTATTTACATAAATATATCACAAAAAAAAAACGCAAACGTCTAAATCTCGAGTGGAAAAATACCCATCAATTTGTTGATACTTAATACTCCAAGTATTCCAACAAGCGTTGCCAAGAAAACGAAGTGTGAAATACAACACTCGGTTTAAATTCGCTTAATCCAGCCAAGCAGTTGCCAGTGTTGGCAGCGGCCCGAACCAGCTGCCTCGTTCAGATGTTCCCGAATTTTATTTAAGATGAGGAGCATTGTCAGCGGGACGTTCGTTACACGCTTAAAGAAAATTTTCTCCGCGAGATATTTTGATTAAATTCTAAACGCTACTCCACATTTAAGCAAGCAATTTTAGTGAAAACCCCCAAGATTAATATTAACACAGCCACAATACCAATGAACTCTTACTCCTACAAAACCAATACACTGAAACACCGAGTCGTTTTAATTATTTCTCAATTGCTTGCCCAAAACTTAATTTATCGCTCGCAAAACAAGAAACCGATTCCACGGTTTACGGGCGCCTCTCCTAATTGAAAAATCTAAATTCTTCGTTAATTTTCGGGCGCGTTTAAGTCAATTTATCTTATTTAATCAAGCGCGAACACTCGAAGGGAAATAGGCGAAAATTTTACAAGTATCCCAATAAAACTTGCACGGGAGTTGAAGAGGCGAAGTTGGCCGAAATATTCAACAAATTCGATACCTACGCACACAGGGTCCGTGAGAGGCTCTCGAAACTGAATTTCCGTCGAGAAATATTGTTGCCGATAACCTAATCAATAGGCGATCAGAGTGAGCGGAGGAAATGCTATATATTTTTATCATCATGTACATCGTGTGTACTGCCTATTGTTGTAAACAAATATCGCTTAACAATACTCATTCCTCATTACTCTTATGTCGCTGTATCTACTTCTCACATATCACGATTTCTTAAAATTGTTTAAGTTTTTTATTTAATAAAAGTGACTACAACATGACCATTCAAACATCCTCCATCACCTCAACTACAAAATAAAAACATACACACGATCAATATAACCAAGACCTTATACGCAAGATTTCGGCTTGCACGGAACTAAACCATCCACTTTATTAGGAAACTTTACGTCGAGTAGTCTTTCAGTAATTAGAAGGGATTATGTGCGGGCGACTGCGCTCGCAAGCTACCCATAAAAGAGCTGTTTACTGCTTTACCAAGTAGTATGAAATTATCGAGAGAATCAGGCTTAAATTAATCGCTCGGGCGGAAAAAAACAAAGCGCTTTCCGCATTATTGTCAGTACATTTTAATAAAGTTTTCTCAGCTATGTGGAATTAGGTTTCGGAAGTGTAGTGAAAATTTGAGCGTTTTTTTTTTCGTATTCGCTTACGTTTATGCGTCGTAGATGTTCATATAAAATAGTGTATTACTAAAAATGAGAGTGTATGTTATAAACAAAATATTTACGTGATTGATAAAAGTAAACTTGGAATAAAACTTTTATTACATTCTGAAAGTGAAAAGTTGCATTCTAATCATTTTATTGCAAACATATTGATTGTTATATTATAGCTCCTTATATTGTATAGAAAATTAAACAATACAATATAATCATTATGTTAAAATGAAATTGATAATAATCGGTATTCAATTATTATTTGAAACAAAACAGATTTAGCTCAAGTGTTGGTTTCGAGTTACGCTGAAACATTTCAAGTGTACTATTAACAACGCGAATAAATTAGTATACATTTCAATTGCCGATTTAATAATTATATTAAGCGAAACAGATATAAACGTATAGGTATGTAATACGCAAAAATGCAAATAAATCCGCATTTTTGATATTCGCAAAACCAACTCTAACTGAAATATTATTACATAGTTATCTTTTATAGAAAAAGAAATACCATTTCAAAAATATACTTTTAAATATCACGATACATCCGTTATAAAAGAAATTTGGTAGAAAAAAATCAGATTGTTTTGTGTTATCGCGACGAGTTTCGCACGTCCGCGCACGAGCGCTCCGCAAACATTACAAATGTATTGAGTGGACATGTACGTGTGTATTTTTCTCAATTCTATTCTTTAATACTATAAAAATAAAATAAAAATCATAAATAATAATAATAATAATAATTATGCATTCTGATCTATACTAATATTAGAAAGAGGAAAGAATAGTTTGTCTGTTTGGATTGAATAGGTTCCGAAACTGGTTGACCGATTTGAAAAATTCTTTTACCTTTAAGAAGCTACATTAGCTCTGGTGAATATAGGATATATTAAATTTTCTAATACTTAGTAAAACCCGTATAAAGTTGGGGCGGTTTGCTAGTATTAAACAAAATAAGTAACTTCGATTCGACGTCTAATTTTATTTTATTTATCAGAACTCAATACAGAAAAGGAATAGTCGAAAATGCGAAAAAGTAGTTTTAAAATATTTCATTGAAAAGAAATTCTATATCTTCGCTGTAATCTAGTTTGAGAAACTGAACACTGCAGTGCAACTTTGGAAATCGATCCGAAGTGAAACGGGACTTATCTTAATCTCATAATACAGTTAGGTACTACAGTATAGATGATATTACTTTATAAGAATTATTTTTAAAATACTCATTTTTATCGCGTCGATAATACACGTGTTTACTTTTTTTTAGTTTTTTAAAACTTTTTTAAACTATATTACTACATCCTAAAATAAATTTGTTTCTTTTCAAGCAAACAAATATAAATAAGCAAAACTATAGTCCTTCAGGTTTAAGTTTATGTGTCTTACATAAACGTGAACCTGAATGGAAATAGTTTTTATTTTTACTCATAGATAGACTGGATATTGATGTTCAAATTCAAATTAAAAAAAAAGTATATTCGAACTGAAACACCAATACCGGTTATAAAAAAATATTCATCGTAATCGCTTCCGCAGTTCTAATCAACCACTCACGTATTAATGAAATATCAATTTACAACTTCACTGTAAATCCTTAATTCGATAGCGAAAAAATTCATAGCAATTTCGCTTTAAAGCGAGCTTGAAAAGAAAACAAATAATAATACGGTTGTAAGAGTCTAAGCGCCATTTTTTGACATATCGATTTTTATACATATTTCGATAGAGAACAATTCGCTGATTCCAAATATGTATATAAATGTATACGTCAAAAAAATGGCGCTTACATCAAATAGCCTTTCAACAATACATAGCCGAAACAATCGTTTTCGTATCGCGATAATTCGATAAAAGTTGTACGAAACGACAGTTTAATCGCGAATAATGGCGCAGTTCTGCGAAAGTGTTACATAGTGGTTATAATTGGAAAACGTCAGGCGCAGCGCGACGCCCCGCGGAGAGGTCCGGATTAGGGTCCGCTGTCAGAACGTCGTCTCCGGTTTTGATGTGGCTAAGGTATGGGCTGATAGCGGTTTTTATTTAATATACTATTATATTACCTGGTAAACTTTGCATCGTCTAACATCTTTAAAATATTAGTTCATTTGTTTATTTCTTTTTTCAATTTTGTAAGAATCTTCTTTATACTTCTGTGAATATTTAAAAAAATAATAATTAGTGAAATGGTTTCGTCAATCGTTTTTTAAAATTTGCGACGCATTCAGCGATTTATTTCATTTATTTTTCTTACAAATATGATTGCTTGAGTTTTTTAAATATATTACTAAATTTTGTAAATAATAAAATGCGTATATGATATGTATGAATATACAAATTAGCAAAGAATTGGTAAAGACGAATTTCTAAAAGAAAAATTAGACAGACATTATGTTAGTTCAAATCGCGTTCATCCATTACTCAAACCAGCGTACAAATAGGAAATTATTAGGCCGCGTTCGCCCTTTGCAACCTTTATCCGAGTAAAACTAACAGATCAAAGTTATTTTTAATCATAAACGTCTCGTGCATAAAGCCTTACCCGTAATGACGCTGTCACGGCCAGCCTTCGAAATATTATGTCGATTTTAGTGAAATTTTTGCAACCTTTAATCTACCGTTACAAGGACTGCTTTGATATTTTATATATGTGTGATTTTTGAGGACTTTGCTTTGATACAGTCAGTTGAAAAATTTTTCATATACGTATTTTTTTGGTATGTGTTTATAGTTTCGCTGATTATTTTTTTTTCTTCAATAATAGTATAGTTTGTTTATCGTAAGGATCCAGAGCTAGTTCAAACACCTGTTTTTCCTTAAATAAATGTAAAATGACGTGATAATTATTTTTTGAGGTGTAAACTGTTATTTGGTTACAAAATAAGGATGAATAATTTAGAATTATGTAATATTGTGAGTGAAAGATAAATATGATAAAACATAATGATAAAAGAAGTACAATAACCAAACTATGACCATTAATATCTCACTTACTTTATATTGAAAAAGTTGAGATTCCTATGAAGGGTGAAATATATCCCTATAATATACCCCCAATTCAAGAAATTATGTTTAAATTGTTAAAATAAAATAATATTGCAATATAACATTAAACGGGTAAATATAATGAAAATTATTATTATAATCTGTTTGCGCGTTGCAGAGTAAATTCAAGAAATATCTGATAGAATAATATTTGTATTTGTATTGAGTAAGTTCTACGGTAAGTCTTTGCTACGCCGCTACGAGCTACACCGCTACGAGCTACGCTACGATTAATAACCAACATCTGGTAACATGATTATCGTTATTGAAACATCTTTGTTATTACGAAAACATGAAGGAAAATTATAATAAAATTTAATGTGAAGTAACTCGTATTCTACTTACAAAGTGTAATTTTTTTTTATTTATTGCTTTAGAAATACCATCGGCATATTCACAAATCATATTTAGGAATAAAAAAACATAAAAAGAAAGCTTGTACAGTGTGATACACCATTACAGGTATTTACATTTTACAATTTTACAACTTACATGTTAACAAAGGTAACTAAACACTACACTCAAACATTTAATAGTATAAGAGTCACATTTTTTTTTTCTAAGATAAAGCATATAAACTCTGATTATTTTTAAGGTGAGATTATTTATCTCAAATATCTGATAACGATGGTGATAAATATGTGACACTGGTATAATTAATAAACTCTAGTAGGGGAGCTGTAAAAGAGCGAAAGAGAGAGGGGGTAGGCAGAATGGCGTGAGTCTTTGTGTATCAGAAGACCTGACAGATTATAAAACTATAAACTATATATTAACTATAAAAAGTGCGTTTAATTCTGGCCACATAAAAATGAATACTAAAAAACTATTCCAACAATTTACATAAAAACAATTTATTTTTGAAAAATCTTTCATGTAAATAAATCTTAAAAGAAAACTCAGCAACGCTTTCAATTAAGAATCACAGCACTAATCCTTGCAAAAAGAAGTAATAAGAGACGAAATGAAAATTTTCATTAAGAAATCTGAATTAGTATACAAAAGCGATGCAGTACAAAGTGAAGTGTCAAGAGAAGAAGTAAGAAATAAAACAAAAAATACAAGAGAACAGCTCGTAAACGTTGAAAAGGAATTTTTCTTTATCATTTCCTACGGAGCCTCTTAAATACGCAATAATTGTTTTAGGGCTAGTTCACACGGAATGCAGTGTGATGCGATAATAAAATAATAAATAAACATTTCACAAGCAACGACCTCACAGTGAGATTATTGGATCTTGTGTCGGGAGTCCGGATCATACACACAACACAGACAAACACCCAGACCACGACATACACCATAGACAGATATGGCCAATACATATATCTGTCGTGTGTGGGGATCGAACCCGCGACCGTCAGTACAGTCCAATCAGTCCATTGCAGTGACCACTGCGCCAACACTTCCGTCAAGCGACGATTATCGCTTGTGTGTTCGACATGACATAACATTGAATATATAGGAAACTTTCGCAGCGATGCGTAATTAATAAAAATTATTTAATCTATGTCTTTTTACGTTGTTCGTTGTTTTTACGTTACGTTGTATGTTATCTATATATTAGAGAGTAGAACAAATGTGTATCGTGATTTGCGTCCGCTACACTTCTTAATGATTTTAGTCAACAGTTGCAACAACCACGCTACGCAAGATATCGTATAGTATCGCATTGCATGTAGTGTGTAGAACTCTTTATTACCAGCTGCTTGTCCCGCATCTCAATGATGTAAGGGTTTCGTAAACATTCATTATTAGATAAAATATTTATTATTTCATTAACTTTCTATATTCGTATTTGTTATTATCATTATATTGTTATAGTTATATATATCATGAGCCGAGATGGCCTAGTGGTGCGAACACGTGGATCTTAACCAAAGGTCACGGGTTCAAACCCTGGCTAGCACC
>DVVJ01001901.1:0-10516 GCA_018234505.1 Junonia neildi neildi
TTGGTGGATCTACATGTATCAAAATTTCCTTCACCGCCGAGCTCGAGATGAATAATTTATTTAGCACTTGAAAATCCAGCCGTGCTAGTCAGGGTTTGAACCCGCGACCTTTGGTATAGATCCACGTGTTCGCACCACTAGGCCATCTCGGCTTATTTAATTGCAATTATTTGTTTGTTTTTGAAATCATCTCGTCTCCGTTATTGTAAACGCTAGTTGGCGCTATCGTCGCGCACCCAGCGAATACTACTACATCTGCCGAATGTGCGAAACATTATCTTCTTGAAAACGTTTTTTACTAGCTATAGTTAATTATTCCTCAAATTAAGAAAAAATAGCTTTTTAAACTAAAATAATTTTACTGTACCTATATGGTTTCATTAAGTTAATAAAATAAGTTATTTAAAAAAATAATTACGAAATAGAATTTATCGATAAAAAGTCTATCGATTTTTAAGCAACTATTGTCGTGACTCACTGGCGTCTCAACGCCAACAACAAAATAGAACCGAATGGTAAAAAGTCGTAAGCGGCTTTTGATGACTCCACAAAAACGCTTTACCTCTATTGAGGGCCAAACTTTGGTGCAAAAAAATACTCACGAACAGGTAGGCGGTTAAGACTTCTCCGAATTCTCAACACTAGCGGAACAATGAACTTGCAATGGCGAACTAGACCAAACGGCCAGCGAGGTAGAACTGTTCAGTATAGAACCAACTTCAAATACAATATGGTTCGTTACTTGTGTAAGTAAAGCACGAGAGATGCCTGCCCACGAACACACGCGTAACTGTAATGCGAACCTAATGTACAAAAGGTACTTTAAACTCGTAATGTTCCGCATAATACCGAAAGAATATCATTATTATTATTTCTTCGTTCATATTGAACTCGATTTCCTTAACTCGATGTTAAGGAACTGCGTTTTCATCGTAGTAGATTTATCTTTGTAGATAAAAAATATCATAGCAGTTACATAATTTTAAACAATTAGCGCTTTATACACGGTCACACCGTAACATCTGCGGCGGATTTAGCTATTGCTGAATGCTAATAATTTGAATTAAGTTATTGCCAATGAGGTTTTTAATAAAAATAATGTTAATTGTCATAATACGGAAGGTCAAAACCGAAGGTTATTTTTTATTAAAGTAAATTATATTCGTTGCTTTATAACATATGTATATGAAGAATATAAATAGTACGAGTACTACGACACAATAATAATACGTTATAATAATATTAATTAATTAAAGATGTATAGAAAACTACGCTTAAAATTCGCTCCTTATTCGAGATGTCAGGAACATGCAAAAGACATCAACGCTATCCATTTCGCGTTGCCGGGCAGGGCGAAAAAAATAATTGCTCTTAAGCCTATGATATGTTTAGAAAAATATTTTATTATTAAATTTTTTCAGTCTTTCAGTAATTTAACGAGCTCAAAATATTTAGTCATGTGAAAAATTTACTATTAATATTTTGTGGTAAAGCTCATGCTTTAGCTATTGTCGTGTGTTGTTATAATCTTTTGAGTTAAATTATATAATTTAATATTTTGAACTACATTATCTAAGTAGGTACATATTAAAATCTTTGTGAATGTAAGTTACGCTCAAATCAAAATGTTACATTGGCCCACAAAGGCATCCCACACGCGCGCAGCCCACAGGATGCCACACTTCCTCTGCTTAGATCAGTTACCATCGCAATGATATTTACTTCGAAGAAACACAGTATGGCAACATTGTCTGTTTATAACGCATAATGTTGGACTCTATATTGACGACGAAATAACAAAAATAAATTATTAATGTCGTAAAATCAAATATTTAACAAACTTAGTAGGTATAACATTCTAAAATATTTTAATACTTGAATTAACAATAATATAATAAAAAGAAATGTAAAAATATGTACTTATATTTTATTCGACAATCTCGATAGGTAAATACTAAATATCTATCTTAAGTATATTTATGTAATGAAGAGATATAAAAGTAATATCTAATTGAAAGTTATAAAATAGCAAAAGTACTTACTTTTGAGTGGTTTTCTATCCATGTTGGTATGTATATTTTTATAGCTTCCTTAATTAAATTAATAAATACGGAAATAAAGTGTGGTTTAAATGAGAAAGATACACAATCGTTAATTAGCTTTCTAAATAAATAAACATCTATTTAAAATTGAATTAGGTATTAATTTACAACTGAATGCGCGAATAAAACAATTCACATCCAGAAAAATTAAGAAGAGAAATTAGTTTTATTATTGTGTAATATTATATTTGTTTTTGTTAATAACACATTATTCACAAATGTAAATAATTAGGTACTACAAAATTTAATAACTAGGTCATCGTCGACGCAATTGTTTCAGAAATCAATGTCAATGGCACGAAATTATTACGTACCTATCTTCTTGCTAATATACACACGAGGCTATTACACTAGGTGTTAATTAATTAATTATTATTATAAAACATTTTACTCTACTATCTACATATACTCATATAAGCGACGAGTTCTGAATATAATAAATATGTAATTAAACCTTTGCCTTATCATTTAATACCTTTTAATTTTCTTTACATATTTAATAAAAGCAGTTATTGTAATTTAAATATAAATATAAGTTATAACTTATGTTACTATTACGTAACAACCTAGTTTTATGACTTACATTTTGTATTATATATTCATTTCTTGTTTATTCACTTATTTTAATTTTTTCTTTATTTTTTATTTTAATGTAACATATAAAGGTTTTGTCATTGGTAACAAGTTTATTTATAGAAGAGAAAAAATACCCGACTGCAAAAATATTGTCCCGGTGTCATGGTAAGTACTTACGCTTTTTAACAATTAGTGTTAAAATTGTAATACAAACGTGACATAGATAACATGTATATTTGTAAAGGACTTTTTATTATCTTTGATTAGATATCCATATTGCCAGAATAATTTAAAAAATATTTTAATTAGTAGCTATATTTTTTTATCGTTCCATTTAATACCAAAACTGCAAGTTATTATAAGTACACATATAGAATCAGTGTTAAAAATCCTTTATTTTGATATCCCACTTGACATGCTAGGTGAGTTTTTCATTTATTTTACCTCAAAATATGGAGCCAAACATCCGCTATTATGGTTTATTTTTAATGTCATCTATCTAAGAATACTTGGGCTATTAAGACATATCTAAGGATACCTTAAATGTGAAAATAATAACATTTTAAAATCATATCAATACATGTATGCATGTACAACTGTTTTATCTGTCTAGCTAGCCTGCGCCATCTAGCGGTGACTCTATACACCATATGAAAATCTGTTGTATCAAATCTATGTTGTGCCTTACTGTCTGTAGGTGGCACTGCTTGAATAAATATATTTTTTTAATTTTAATGCTTACCTTTACACTATTACGGCAAAGCAAAAAGGAGCTAACCTAGGGGCGGCGAAATTGTATGAAGGTGTTTGGTAGGAGCGAAACCGTTTTTGTTTAGGTAATTGACAGTTTGAAGATAGGCTACGGAAGGTGACGATTTTTTTTTGTAGCTAATTTGGTAGTTTGAAGATAGGGAACGGAAGGTTAAGAGGGCGTCACACAGATTTTGCCCGGTGTGCCAATGACCCTTACGCTGGCACTGTTTAGAGGGGTATAGTTTTTCATCTGATATTCATAACTTCTAGACCACTTATCACAAATAATTGGCAAAAAGTGTTGAAATAAAAAAAATGTTTTGTTTTTCAATATCAAATTACATACATGAAAAGGGTTAATTGGCACATTTCAATACGTTTATATTATTAAGTCATACCCTAAAATAATAAAAAAAATTTTTTAAAAACTAAAACCCGACTACCGAATGTAATAGCCGGCCCTTGGTGGTATGTTGGTAGCTATGTATTATAACTTTCTCTAATTAATGAGTAAGTACCTAATTAGTCCATTGAAATGTTACATTTTTTGGGCCTTACCTTGCGTTTCATAGAGGACGTAATATTATTTTTTAGGTATGGGGGAGAGTCAGGCGACCACGGCGACCCCATATATTATAGGGAAAAGCGGCTTACGGGTTTAGTTTTTAACTTAATTCTTTATTGATTTTATTGTCCATGATTAATTAAACTCAATATACGTACTTATTATCTGTTACGCGTTTTTTAAGAGTTAGTAAATTATTTATTTAGGTCTATGTAGGAATATACAAACATACAAGCATACACTTTTGACATAAAATACACTACATACATATACACTTTTGCACACATGTTTTGAAAGTTTCCGCGTTTTGAAATTTTGAATGTTTTGAAGGGTTCCGCGGGAAGAAAATGAGTACCCATAAAGTTGTCAGGAGCGGAAATATGTGCAAGAGACAGCAATATTTTAAATAAATATATAAAAAAAATAATGAACATATCGGTTCATTGAACTTTCCTATTTTTCTTTTAATTGAAGGATTTGCCTTATAACACCAAAAGCAAGTCTATTGTCACGTTGACTAGGTAATTCAAATTAAAGGTAACTTGGGCTTCGCTCGGAGCTCTTGTTGAAATACAGAATACCCAAAAACCCGCATTTTCCCAGACATATGACAAAACTACAAACTACAGATAACACTTCAGCTAAATCTTTCGGATCGAAAAAAATCGGAAAAAATCCTTTCGGAGATAGTCATCATGTAAATAAATATACAAGATTGCTCGGTTCAAGATTTTAGATTAGATAGATAACATTGAATAACGTGCCGTGTTACGTGATTGATACACATCAAATACTTATTTTATTTTTTACGGCACTATGTAAATATTGCAAACTTCAAATTTTAAGGTTTAATCTCAGTGATGATAAATATTTACACATGCCTGCATCTAACAAGTGACATGCCACGTGTTTTACTACAGCTAAATATCACATTACGTATATTTGTATGAAATGTGATAATAACTAGGTACAACACATTTTATCACACGACACATACATTTTTTATAATATTCTAATACGGGAATTCACCGGCGGCAGCGTTAGATTTGACCTAATGTTGCGTTTATGTTAATTTTCAAATTTTTCTAAATATAGTTAACATTATGTGATTAGCCGTATGTTTAACTTAATATTCTTCCATAAAAATCAATTTTTACCCCACTAAAGCAAAGCAAAAAGTCGTGTTATGGTTTTGGTTGTTGTTGTTGGTTGTGGCGTATGTGCGCATACATGTGGTAATTCGAAATAGTGATACTTATAAGATGTGTAAGAAATAGATGGGAATAATAATAATTACTATAAAATCTCTACCTTTTCTATTTATATATTTCAGAAATTGAATGTCGAAACGTAAGTGGAATCGAAATTTTTTTCGTTTGTGTTTAATGTTCTTTTTCACGTTCCTGCAATAAGTATATTTTTCATTTTGTACAATAAATATCGAGGATGGTGTTATACCGTTCGTTCAACACCATACGAGCTAGAGAACAGGAGCACCCAAGAAACGACATTAAAATTACAATAAAACGATATTTAAATATACAATATCTACTTAGTTTCTTGTTAGGACTTCTTTACAAAATGGAAATCTTGGACCGGTTGTAGCGGTTTACGTCTTGCGAAATGAAATAAAATATTCTTAGAATTTAAATGTATAAATAATAATTAATAACCGTCCCATTTAAACTGTTTTCCTATATTAAGTAGCAATAAAGCTCGAGACGTAGACAACTAAAAGCAATAATACGAACACTATAAATACTAACATAACTAAATAAAAAAATATTACTAAGGGTTTATGAATTAGGTATTTATAAATGGCAGTTAATGATATACAGAACATAGAAATTGTACTTTTTTTATTTTCTATAAGGCATGATTAAAGATTTTTTTTATTTCCTTCGATAGTGTACAGTCTAGTTTTACAATCCAGTTAGTCTGGTCTAGGCACTGCTGGAAACTGGTTCAAACGACACAAGTGTTTTGAGACAAATAAAAACTAAGCAGAATACGACACGACAACACGATACCTTCAATGCTTCAATACTCTTTAGTTCGCGTTAACAATGCCCACCTCTACCTATTTGAGCGTGCCGTTTAATGCAAATGTTCAATACAAAGAAAAACTCACCAAGGTTAGCGGGCGTTCGGCGTCGTCGTGCCGATGCTTTCCTCACGGCTATGGAAACTAATGAGTCCATTTCGCTTCCTGAGTCCCAGCGAGGTCTCTGCTGCACTGGTCGTGCCATAACGCGAACATCGTCCTCGGTGTCTCTATCGCTGCTAGTCGGCGGTAGATTCGATTCGTCGCTTTCGGGCGGCCCCGGTTCACACTTCATCTTAAACACCGCATCCATAGAAACATCTTCGAAATCGGCACACGAAATGGGGTAGGTCAAAGTCCTTTGTATGTTGCTTTTCTTGTGTCTCACTTTCACTGACCCCTCGGATAATGATCTTTTACCGTTCAATTTGTTCTCGCTCTTCGTGTCCCCTTGAGCAAATTTTAAGTCCGATGGTGACAAAGATTTTTTTCTAGAGTTCCGTCTCTTCATACTCCGCTTTGGTCTAGCTGAATCTTTTTGAGTCTGCATTTTTGCTGCATTTGCGCGATCTGAAATTATTTAACAATGTGACGTTAATACTTGTTCAGCCACTCGAAAGAATACGTCACTAATTACAATAATTTTTAAATGTGAAGAAAATTTCAGAAATATTTTCCATAAGTAATAATTAGATGATACATATTTAATGTAAGTAAATAAATTGTATTTTAAAGTTTAGGTCCATACAAAAGGTTTTTTCCAAAGCCGTGTATTATTTTGTCTGACCATTTAATTTTTTACGTATTTTACAGGCTTTATTAAATATTATAAGAGTTTTATTATTTTTGTGTAAATGTCAACTAGGTATTTATGAATAAAAAAACTAAACGATTAATAAATAATTGTTATAATCGATTAGAAAAGGAAAAACCTAGGACATAATAATTTATATTGAATATAAACATAATAAAATAATAAGTGAACATAATAAAATTTATGTGTCTGTTTGTAAATCAAAATAAAATCTTTTTATTATGTGCACATGAATATACGATACTGATACATAACATTAATACGAGTAGGGTTCGGCGGGAAAAAATCGAAACACTCGGAATTATTTCACACGGACGAAGTCGCGGGCTATCAGCTAGTGTAAAATATTTTTTTATCAATTGTAGATACATACTATCCATTAAGGGTAATTTAACCGTAAAAATCTGGTAGTACGTACGTAGGTATTTCTTTTTAACAATGAATCTAAAAAAGTTACAGAAAAAATGAAGACGTAACCGATGTTTTAATGTTTATAGCAAAAAAAATGTTAATATATAAACAGTAAAAGTCTGTTTTTTATAATATTACAGCAACACGGTTAATACTATTTCATCATAGATTTTATGTTTTATCTACGTAAATAATGTGTTCCGGTTTACTTGTTTTGCTGACCTTTCCAAGAGAATACCCTTAGTTTTTATTTACACGTAACATGCGAACAAAAATATAGTTAAAAAGCACAAATTGAAACGAAAATAAAATATTATAATGAAGTACCTTTTGACATGGATCGCAACCGCAAACCGAAGAAATTTAATATTATCTACACTGCATCCTATCACTTCAATTTCACTATACAAACATACGTCACCAGGACTATCTACTGTAGGTTATCTACGCCAAAATAAAAAAAAAGGATATTGATGCCTATTTTAAATTATACAAGAACAAGAGTTGTGTTAAAAAATTGGCACTGTTGATAGTGCTTTCTGTAGCTATGTTAGATTGCAAGTATAAAGATTAGCCGTCAAAGGTCGCGGTGTAGAGAATGTAGCGCGGTAACGTCTACAGCCAACGGTTCTGCGCGTTCAACTGGCTGTATAAACATAGTTTACAGTAGACGCGACGTAACACCATGAACTGCTGTTTGCTTTACAAGATAATACTTTTGACGACACTGTTTTGATATTATAATATTCAGATAAACTTTACTTACAATTGGAGAAAACGTAACGTTAACTAAATCGAATTTACAGTCACAAAACAAAACGAACAATAAAATCGGACAATGTAACACATTTCGAGAAACCGATAAGATAATCATAAAAAGAAAAAGGATTATGTACATTGCCTCTTCGGCGACGGAGTTCTCCGTGTCAAGTTGAAATAGGGATTTTTTAAATTAATAATAATTTATTACGTTTTAAAATAGAAAGAAAAAGAAATGAAGAATAATATGCGGATCACATAAAGTACCAATTTAAATTTAATTAATCTCTAATGACATTCTAATCAAAACATCCATCAGAATATTTTTAAATTATGTATGTTGGTAACATTTCAGTCTTATTATAAAATCCATAAGAAAATGTATCTTTACAAATATAAAAAATATTATTTACCACGTTATCTATTCTGCAGCGCGAATGTGAAGTGCTTTATCAATCTAATGGCAATCCACATTTAGAGACCAATTAACGGAACTGTGTTAACCTGAATCGACCGGAGAGCATCTGTTAACCTGAATTGGTCTTGCAACAGACTGCAAGAAAACTTAAGACTATTTTACGGCGAATATAACAATGATGCGTTAAAAATATTTAACTGTTGTTTCAAGCAATACTTTCAAGTAGTAGACAAAAAGTTGTCCAAACTAATAATTATTATTTTTATTTATAGGTAAAACTAACTTTTAGCCGCCGTTATCGCTCTGTTTGCTCGGAAGCCGTTCATTGTTTAGGGATAAAAATATTCTATTATATTTAATATGGGCCTTTGCCAATCGGTTAAGTATTATAGTTACGGTGGGAAAGCGGAACAAACAAACTAAATAACTTTCCCATTTATAAATAAAAAATGCGTAAAGAAGTTATTGAATTTTGTTTGATTTTATTAGAAAATTTCATCATGTCCCTTAGAAATACATAATTAACAGTCATTAAGAATAATTACAGAACACAATCACAGTTCTGAGTATGACAAGTTCATGTTCTCATATAATTCAGTCAGGTTGCAAGTTTCCCATGCCCTCAGACAATGCGGTCGGTATCGTATGCTCTATGGCTCTTTGTTTGCCATCTTTATCTTATGTTTAGTTTTCTTCAAGAAACACCTTAAACTTGTAACGTCCGTCTGACTAAAACTTCAAAGTGACACACCTTATGCAATCAAAATTGTTTCGAAATTAGAAAAATAATTAAATGGAAAAAAATATATTTAGATAAATATAACAACATTATGTTGAAAACTCGGCGAGAGAACAGATTAATATCATTACTAACATCATGTCAGAAAAAATAGCATTGATATGAAAAAAGAGCCATAATAGCTATGATATTAAAAGTTTTATAATATCGTGAGAAGAAACAATGAAATAAGTGTTCATCTTCACTTATTCTTGCGTTAGTTTTACTATTTAGTTGCACAAACACAAGATTGAAATCAGTGTTTAATCAACATTAAGTAGGTATGGCTTATATTTTTATTCAGATAATTTTATTAATGAAATATCGGTTATAATAAAGGACAAATAAAGGAAAACAACTTTTTTTTATTTTACTGTTTTATATATTTGTTTAAATCATTACAGGAAGCTGTCTATCAGTAGTATTTTACGCGAATGGATAAGCTACATAATACGTGCTTATATCGTGATGACCACATCAAACTGCATAGTTGCATTTTATTTTATCAACAAATCACAACCAACAATATGACATGATCAAAGTGCCTACATTATAGATCATTAGCCCTGCGCTTAATAACTGGCTAACTATAGCGGACATTATGCACATAATTAAAATACATTACAATGAAGTCATAATTATAGACCAGCATGTATAATAACGATCAATTTAACTCAAGTATGAGGTATTTTAAACGAGACCTTAGCCTAGAAAATGTTAGATATCAAATAATAACATCTTCTCAAAAATAAACTTATTTCAAAAGTAAACTAAAAACTTCCAAGTGTGTTAAAAGCAGGCAAAATATGTAATATATCAATCAACGCGGTGCCAAGAAATTTTATGAAGTGGCACCAATTTCAATATATCGTAGAGAAACAAAAAAGACTATTTTTAGGTTTTTAGTTTACTTTTCAGTTACTTTCGGTCGGTAGTCGGTTTATTTTTTAGAAAAAAATATTATTTAACACGTTACACGTTTTAAGTTATAATTGATTAATTAGAAAACATATTTAAGTTATCAAATTAAAACTAAAAATGTTCTGGTGACCATTTATGGTCTTCGTCATCAGATACAATTTTTAAGGAATTCAAACACATAATATTAATTAATATTTTTGCTTATTTTTCATAAGATAATTTGGTAAACAATAGAGACAAATGTAATACTTCCTTGTAACAAAAATAAATTAATTGAAAATTACCTACATAACACTTTTTCTTTTAGAATAATAAAATTTGATAGTTTATTTATTGAAGATTAGTTTCAAAACTGTTCTACTAAATAGGTACCTA
>DVVJ01001902.1:0-10513 GCA_018234505.1 Junonia neildi neildi
ATTATAAAATACAAAAACAGGTGAGGGCTAAAACATTAATTAAACAAGGAAAACTTTAAAATAACAATTGACAACATTAAGCTCCTAGAAAAAAAATTACTTACATTATAAAGGAAAAAGTTAGATAAAAACATGAAACGTAACACACCCTGTACATATCCCACTGCTGGGCATAGGCCTCTTCTCCAATTAGGGTGAAGGTTATGGAGCTTAATCCACCACGCTGCTCCACTGCGGATTGGTGGACATACTCGTACGTGAGTCAGAATTTCTTCCGGCACATGCAGGTTTCCTCACGATGTTTCCCTTCATAAAAGTTAGATATTTCTTAGATATTTTTATGTTATTACTATTTCCAGACAAAATGGCTGAACCCATTTCGGTATCTGAAAGTTGTAGTTGCTTTATATTGTTTATCTTAAAAAGCTCAACGTTCCTTCAGGAAGCACCTACAGATGATTATCAGAGGCGTAAAGGCATTCACGGGCAGCAATATTTTATAAGCTTATATACTTACCATATTACGAGACATATATTTTTTAAGACTCCTACCCTCCCTCTTCCCTCCTTCTCCCTCTTCGGTCTATCCGTAATAGACCATCCCAAATTTATTCCGTAGTAAGTTTTGGTGACCTTTTTTAGATTTCGACTCTAAATTTGGCTTATCAGTGACCAACAACATTGTAGAGTGACGACAGTGACAACATTGTAGAAACCGACTCCAAAAAGACCTGTTTTTCCAGTCCTTAATTGTCCAACCTTACACGTGGAATAAATGAAAAAACAAATTAATTGTTAAAAATCTTAATTCAAGTCGCCTAAAAACAAAAGTAGCAAAAGTAATACGATATGTACAGCCCACTGCTGGGCATTATCCTCTTCTCCTATTAGGGAAAAAGTTATGGAGCTTAATCTGCCACGCTGCTCCACTGCGGATTCGTGGGTATACATGTGTCAGAATTTCTTCCGGCACATGTGGGTTTCGTCACGATATTTTCCTTCACCGCAGCACAAGATGAACTTAAACACAACAGCACACGAAAATTCATCGGTCCTAACCAGTACAGTAGAACCCCGATTATCGGAACGCCGATTAACCGAATCACCAATTATCCGAATCTGTCCTTAGAGTAATTAATATGCTATTTTTTTTGTTTCTCTGTGCCTTTGTTATTGTTGTGAATTTTTATTAAAGCCTGATGAGACTGCAACTTACTATGATCGAGATGTGCAAGTGAGTGTTATTTTAGAACTGTGTTTGTTCAACTGAAAAAAAGTTAATTCGATGTGTGACAGTTCGTTTTTCTTCATTACCAGTATAATATGTCTGATTATCCGAATTTTCGAATATCCGAATCGTCCCCGGTCCAATTTAATTCGAATAATCGGTGTTCTACTGTATTTGAACATGCGACCTTCGGGCTTAAAACGTGTTCTCACTACCACAAATTCCACCGCAGGCAATAACACTAGTTTCAAGAAACGAGAGAAGCCAGGGTCCCGCAATAGTTAACCCATCGGAAGTCCCGATTTTGATGCGTTGCGATCGATTAAAACGATAAATACTAACCTAACCTACAATTATGAGTTTATCGATACGAATTATCTTTGAGGATTTTTTATCAAGTTTTTATAAAGTGTTAGTTAGTTGTTCCCGTGACTTTGGCTGTAGTTTTACTAGATAAGTATGTAGTTGGGCAAATTCTGAAATTACCGACCGTACGTGAAAAGTACTTTACTGCTTTATTAAGGTTCATATATTGAGGAAGCTCATAGGCTATATAATAAATCGTACACGAGTACAACCGCAATAGGTAGCTAGGAACAATTCAAATTTTATTTTATTACATTTGTGTCAAATACTATGTTTTACTGGTACTTTAAATAGCCTATTATAATCAAAGGTCTATACAAAATTTAGTACTGGTAATTTTAATCACTGAGGAATTCTCTCGTTTGGAGCCAACCCATGTAGTGGTAATGTTATGGAGACACTAATACGGGCTAATTGGGTACGTATAAAACTTTTTGTTTTCGTGACAATATTATGTCCCTCGTTATGAAATTCGACGGGGTATACCTACTTACCCCGTCGAACTATATTTTAACAAACTTTATTTTAACAAATCAACAAAATATTCATGTCTTCGTTTGCAAGTCTTAATTATCTCATAGTTCAGTTAGTGAAATCTTAAATTTCACAAATTTTACTAAAATGACTGGACATAATTCACAAAATGCAGTCCAAAATGAGAAATATAGCATACTATTTAAAACTACTTGTATAAGAAACAAGTTACTAAAAGTTTTATCATCAAAGTATCTTCCGCGATAATAAAGTGTAGATGAAACGTTAAATTACATTTTTAAAGTTCGGAACGATTATTTATGTGAAAACAGTAGCCCGGTGCTGTAATTACAAATTTTGAAAATTATTATAATCGGGACTTAACGAAAAATCCGTAACAACACTACATACTGTTTCGTAGGGTCAGCAGAAACATTTAAACACAATATATATTGGATGGCATTGTGCTTTTTTTGTTAACGCAAGGTAAATCTTCATAGATACTCATCTCCAGGGGGACTTCGGGTTATGCGAGATTGCACTCACTAAAACTTCCTGCGATGGCCGCCATCAGCATGGAAACGGAGAGGCTGCGGGATAGCTGTCGCATGCGCATCCGCTTCCCCTCCCGTAAAGGGATAGTGCTCCCACGTTGTACTTGCGTTACTCAAGAATATGGCCTTTGATAATTATCCTTTCTTAAGAAAATACAATACATTGGTAAAGGTATCACTGGATAATCACAGCGACAACTATATCTATTGCCTAATTCCCCTTTATTTTTTAAATTTATTAAAAACATTCTAAAAATATACTAGGCTAAATAATTACTGGCTTTTCCTCTAGGAGCGGAGTGCTCTGCGTAAAAATCAATAACCTGGCAAAACCTGGGCTAGAATAAAACAGACCCTGGTTAAAGTCCGGGAAAATACTAGGAGGATGAACTGAAAGAAAATAACAAGTAGATAGCAGATAGAAAATATACGAATGGATTTTTTTAAGTCGTTTTATAAAAATATAGTATTGATATTTAAGAAATATTTTCTGTAAAAATGTAAGGATGATTAAAATATATGGCTCTACTTCAATCACCCCAATGCATTTAGGATTTAGATTCGGGCAAATTTTTCTCATACATACGTAAATTTGTACCGTGGGAGAGCCATGCATTTGCACAAATGGGCCGGCTCGACCGGAGTGATACCACGGCCTCACAGAAAACCGGCGTAAAATGACGCTTGCGTCGTGAATCGCCGCCTGAGTGAGGGTACCGGAGTCCCAATTCCCCACCCCTTCCCCATTAATTCCCCTCCATTCCTCTAAAATGCCGGCAACCTTTGGTGTTGCAAATGTCCATGGGCGACAGCATTCACTTTCCATCAGGTGATCTGTCAGCTTGTTTGCTGTTGTTTGTTGTTTGTATCCCATAAAAAAAAAAACTTTTCAAACTTCAAAAAGAAGGAGGCTATGAATTCGATGCGTATAATAAATTATTTTTATTAATAATATGTTACTAAAAATGAGCAAAAAAAGTAGTACACAACGTGTTGTGGTCACAACATTACAAAATCCGTGTTACACGTGTGTTTGAGTTCACACCACGCAGTCCAGTAAAAAGATTTTAGTACTCCATGAATTATTGTCAACTGGCAATACTTTTCCAAAAAACTTTGATTACCTTTAAAATTAAAAATCCATAACATAAAAAGGGGTAATAAACACTAAAAATAAAACACGATATATAGCAAAATGAATGGCACATTTATATTTAATTAATATTATTCATTTTTATAATAAGAGCTTTCTTGTAATCATATTTTTATACTATGAACATCCGAACTGAAACATAATTATGCTCTATGGTACAGTGACAGCGACACAACTGAGTTACTATTAAGATAAGAAAAAGCCTCATGACACAATCTCCAGGATTGAACCGAACAAAACAACTCAAGTGCCTTCTAAACCTGAGCTAATAAATATTGATGGTACATTAAAGAAACTGTCAGATAAAACGTAATAATAGACAATATTCGGAACTCGTTTGTGTCAAAATGTAGCAATCTGTCAATGTCAATGTCAAAACGTTTTGAAAAAATACCGATTTATTTACACTTCACTACAACTGTAGCTATTTTTATAAGTTTTAATATTTGTTTTATAAAAAAGATGTGTATTCGAAAAAAAATGTTTTGTTTTTTTTTTGTGATCTGGATGGTTACATTTTGGCACAAGCGACTTCCGATAAAAAAAAAAGAACTTATACATAACGCTAAATGGAAGAGAAAGTCAACTAAACTACGCGCAATTAATGATTAAGT
The DNA here is from genome assembly GCA_018234505.1 of Junonia neildi neildi. Classification (NCBI taxonomy): domain Eukaryota; kingdom Metazoa; phylum Arthropoda; class Insecta; order Lepidoptera; family Nymphalidae; genus Junonia; species Junonia neildi. The sequence continues at coordinate 4,390 of DVVJ01001902.1, forward strand.
GACTTAAACTACGATACGTTACTAAAAAAATATTTTGAACTTTTCATCAATCAATTATCGACTTTAAAAGCTTATGTTACAAAGTCGTTACGCACGATGTCACTCGACAAAAATCAACGTCAAATCAAAAATTAACCTTATTCCTATATAATACAGAGTTCAAAATCAATTAAAAGTTAAACAACTACATGACTGTACTCCGTAGCTACCTACTTGTAGTAGAATCAGTAGTTGTCGATATATGTGTCTAGTCTAAACGCTGTCATGATTTAAAGCGATTTGAAAGGAAAAAAATCGTATTAAAAATAATTTATCATACATGTAATAGATTAAAAAAAAAAATTGTCAAAAATGCAACTACAAAAATAATCGACAATCATTGATTGAGCTTCGTAAACGAATATCATTTTTTTTTCTTATTTACAATATTTACGCGATTACGTCATAATTTTTCTTTTCGACTAAAAAAAAAAAAATTAAAAAAAAAACGAACGTCTCAATGTGCGGGACTTTTTAAAAATTATAATTTCATTAAAAATAAACAATATACTAATATGGCGTTTTATTATGTCTATATTATTATTATTTTTCGTTTTAAAATAAATTAGTGTTGCCATTTTATTTTATTATAGAAAAAAGTCTATGTATAATTATTTAAACCCCACACATTTTTTTTTCATATAAAATATTTTTATTTTGTAAAAAAAAAAAAAAACAATAAAAACGTTCGTTTTCTCACACGGCAAAGTTTACTGCGTGAAGTGAATTTAGTGAAAATTAAAAAAAAATTAAAAAGCATGCAAAACCATGCGCGATTGAATCAATAAATTAAAAATCAACATTTTATTAATCATATTTGTTTTTTTTTTCAAAAAAATTCAGAACACGCAGAAAACTTTGTACAAAAAAAATAAAAATAAGTACACGATCGAAAAAAAAAATTAACAGTGTATAAAATAAAATAAAAATAAAACCTACGCAATAGGCGTAGTCGGATGAACAGTAAAAAAAAAAATGTCACTGGATTTTCGGTACAAAAAAAAAAAACAATCTAAGTACATATTTAAGTAGCAGCCATTTCACTTAGAATGTTTCTTGTATAATTTCATTGCATGTATATTTCCGATACATTCACAAATAGCTACACACATAGAAAATTAAAAAAAAAAACGCATTTTTTTTACAAAAAAAAGTTGGCTAACACGATTTTACAAATAAAAAAATTATTTTACGTCATACATACGCTCTCAAAATCATAAAACACCCGAGGCCCATTTTCGTTTATTGTCGAGCTTATTGAGCGTAAAAATTAAAACAATGTTGCCAACTTAAAAAAAGATAGAACGAGCGGTGTTGCCAGTGTAAAAAAATGGACCCCGGATCTTACACCTATGCTTATGGCAGCGAAATTAAAATCGGTAATTAAAAATATCTTTTTTTTATTCAATATATTTATCAATTACTCTAAGACCTACCTAGGCTATGTTACAAGAATCCCATGTCTTTGGGCGTGTGACGTCACTCTCGCCACATTTAAAACTAAATGTATAATATACACACTTAATTATTATAGTTCATTTTCTCATTGTAACACTACGCACTGCTCCCGGTTCCGCTCTTTGGAAATCGTTTCGATTCACCACAGATTAAAAATTAAAAAAAAAATACAGTACAGACGAAAGTGTACCCGAGTAACAGTTTCGACTACAGACTGTATAAAAATGATCACTGGATTTCTCTAGCTTGAATAATACCACCATCTTTGAGATGGCTGTGTGTCGCTTGGTCTTATTTATTGACAAAAAATTCGAAAATGAAATTGAAATTTGTGAAACAAAGAAAAAAAATCCAAAAAAAATCAGAAAGGAATCGATAGAAAAAAAAACTGAAAAATAAAAACAGTTGACACAAAAAAAAAGAATGATTATTTACAAACGAAAAATAAAATCACTCAAAACAACTTTAGCACCTGTCTATAATTATTATGGCAATATTTAAATGCCAAAAGCCTTGTACCTAGCTCAAGACAAACGACGCACAGTCATCTATGCCCTAGTGCCGGCTAGGGTAATTTGTGTTAATTGTGGTAATTTGTGTTAATTTGTGGTAGCTTGTGTAAATTTGTGGTAGTTTGTTTATGGCAGCGCGCAGGCGCGCGGGCGTCGCTATTGCTGCGGCGGACCGGAAGGCGGTTGTCCCGATACTTGTCCCATGCCCTGGAAATATACATAAAATAGAATAAAAAAATGTGTCGTTGTGTTTGTATAAGTGATGTTGTTGATTTGTGTAATGTTGTACTTTTATGTATTTGTAAATTGTTTAGTAAAATTAGTATTGTTGTTATAAGAAATGAGGTAAAGTTTTTGCAGGGTATAGAATAAGTAATTTATATTACCCGTCACCCATTTAGGAGGATGACATCCTACTATGAAGACGTCTAGTATTTTGGTAATTTGAATAGTGCTATATGCATCGGATGTCTAATAATGAGATTTGTGTTAAAAAGTGGAGTATATGAAGAAAGAAGAACAACGCTTTATGTTTATATGCTTGTGGTTTTCTGTGTATTTCTAATTTCTGTATTTTAAACGTGGACGATTTATAGTAATCATATTTATATCTAGTAATAGTTGTCATTGCCACAAACTAAACGTGATAATTTCGATTTCTGTGTATATTTATTTGTGCTTTTGTATGTATATCTGTATGAATATATGTTTGGGTTCATTCAAGTATTACGTAACGCAGTTTGGGGGGAGCGGAGGGTCTTGTAAAACGTTACGGTGCATTATGGGGCCGGGAGGGGGTATAACAACAACGCGTTACGTAACGACGTAATTGTGATTTTTAGATGAAAATGGTCTCAAAAATTATTTTAGTAACCATTTTCACCTTAAAATTTTGGTAAAACGTTAGGTAACGTCTAGGGGTAGGGATACAGGACAACGTTACGGTGCGTTACATGTGGGGGAGGGGGGGTTTAAAATCTTCAAAAATTGCGTTACGTAATACTTGAACGAACCCTTTGTGGGCTTGTGTATGAATGTTTGCGTGTTTGTTAGTTAGTTTGTTGTCTGTTTGCCTGTATGTCAGTATACTCACAGGCATAGGCTGGTAGTGGTGTAGCGGCGCGGCGAGTAGTTTGGGCGCGTCTTCTGATTTCTCCTCTTCGCGTCGCTTGAGGCACGCCGCCTTCGGGTTTAGGTTGCGTTCTGTTTTCACACGGACAAATATATTGTTATTATTATTATTTGTTAATACCGTTTAAGATCCTCAAGCGATACTAGAAATGTCGATTGTTCTTATATACAAAAAAGAATAACACTTGGTTTGTGTAGAAATGCTGTAATGATTTTTCTTAAGTAATAAATTAGCTTTTTATTTATTATGAAATGAGATCAAATCATAAGGACCAATTGGCATCCACGTAGTTTCACAATATCCAAGTAAAGTCAAAATGATCTGTCACTTATTTGACAAATATTCTGGCCTAAAAAATTCGAGCATTTTAAAAGTTATTGAGAGTTTGTAGAAAACGTTATAATAAAAATAGTTTAAAAGTATCACAGGCTCGAATTAACGATCTATAACTTACTTACTACTTTAATTAACAGATGTACTACCCAATAATTTAGCATTTTAATAGTAATTTTAAGTCTAAAAAACTCAAAACTGACCTCTAACTTGCTGCTCCAGGGTCATGATGACCTCGACGGCCATGTTTAAGATGCCGAGTTTAGTCTGAGGCTTGTCGCTCTTGAGGTGGGTCATACACATCCTGCCGAGCTCCTTTAGCGCCTCGTTTATATCCCTTATCCTTATCCTGCGGGGGAAGGAAAGTGTAAACGGGGTTTGTTTTGGTTAGAATTGTGTGTGTGTGTAGTTGATAGATTTAATAGAAAAAAAGAAAAAAATAGTTGTATATATTTAAAATTGATTATTTTGTTTGATTGAAGACAAAATACAAGAACAAACTGGATTGAAAACTAATGGAAACATAAGAATGTTATGTTGTTAGTAAATATAAATATAAAATTACAATCAACGATAAAAATAACACAACACATTTATTTAAGGTCACAGTATTAAAAGACGCCACAGAAAAGAAGACTATTTGTTTTTATTAAACATTAGTTGTGAATGCGATTTATATTTTGATAAAAGTATCTGGTGTGCTTCTATTGGTCTCTACAGGCCCTTAACCTAAAAGAAGTATAAAGTATTAATATACTACTACTAGTTTGGATTAAAACTAATCCTTTTCTAGGACACGTCCTGGTTGTTAAGGCGTTCTAGGTTGTCTGCAATCGTTTGAAAAACAACCAAAAAACATCCAATCATGCCACTGTTTTTTTTTACGAAAAATCCTACATTAATTTTGAAATGGCAACCTACATTCATACACACCAGTTGCGGATTTAACACGAGTGCCGCCCAGTCGTGGATTAACCTATTTTGCGCCCCTAGGCACTGACACAAGAAACGCCTCATGAGCAAAAAAAAAGCTCATTACCCTATTTTCCCTATCATGAATATACTGTTTAGGTTTAAAAAAGAGGTCGTCAACTTCCTTACTCCCCCTAGCGCCCCCTTCTGCACTCGCGCTCCCCCTTGTACACTTGCACCCCTAAGCACGTGCGTACTTTGCCTTAAGGATAATCAGCTACTCGTGCCGCCATAGGCTCTGATTTATACGGTACCTCTAGCTTATCCATCCTTTATGTGACATATTCCCTACCTTAAATATACTATTTTCGCTTAAAAAAAGGGTAAATTATAGCGCCCCTAATTTATTATTATAATTATAGGCCTGTGAGGCCTATGGGTAAATCGCCATTAACTATCTACGATCTAAACAAGCGATTCTAGCCTCTATAACCTACAAAAACGTACCTCTCTCGGGCGTTATTGGCCTGCCGCCTCTCTTTCTCTCGAAGCGCCTTCGCCTGCGGGTCCAATTCGTCGTCCCCCTCGTCGGCCGATGAGCAACTATGCATGCAAATACCGCCCTAATTATATATAGATTTAGGGTAATTTTTACTTGTATATTTTTATATATTTTGGGGTGTTTATACAGGGGGTTTGGTATAGAATGTATTTGGTAAACTGGTAGCATTGTAATTTAATAGTTAAATTTAATTAACTTGTATAATTTTTATATATATTTTGTCGTTTATAAAAAGTTTGGGTATAGAATCAATATGCTAGACTCATGGTAGCATTGTAATAGTTAAAAGTTGAAGATATTTACTTTATTTTTTCCCTATTGGTTGTGGAAATAACGGAAACTATTTTCAGTTTAATTTTTAAAGTTGGCAGTAGATTATGGGACTTTTTTAGTTAATGATATTCCCTATCATTTATTAATGGTACGTAGATTTACGTTCATAAAAATGAATAGGAAAAGTATATTAATTTATTTTGTTATCAAAATGGAAATGTTAAAAAAAAACTGATATATAAGATAAGTTTTAACTGAGTGGAATTTTGACTGAAAATTCTTTTAAGATATCTCCTATAAAATAATACATACATAAATAAAACCCGAACCCTACCACTATAACTTCATAATAAATACACTATATACATATAAATTCACTAATAAATATTATAAAAAATATCTATAAAAGCTCTGAAAAACAATTCAAAATAACATTCTTACCGGTACACGAAGGCAGCGCGAGAGAGATTCAGCCGACCTCCTAAATGTAAAAACTAATGAAAAAGCGACAAGCGGAAAACGACCTTATTCGTTTAGATTACGACACAAATTGCCATTACATTATTACATTGATGTCTGTACTGTTTACAGTGTATTGCAATTAATTTAGAATTTTTTTAAATCTTTTTAGCGAAAATATAACTGTCGGATATTTTGTGAACTCCAAACAAAAAATTAGTTTAGGTTATTTTTTTATAATTTCCATTGATTTCAGTTAGGTTAGGTTTGAAATCTATTAAATCTAACCTAACCTAAGCAACTTAGATTGTATTTTATCAAAACTATTTGTTCTCGTGTTATTTTTAAATCAGTGTGACAACACATCTAATTTTAAATTTTCTTTAGATCCACAACGTTACTTCTGAGAGGGGTTTAAGTTTTAAATAATTGTAAAATATATTT
>DVVJ01001903.1:0-10511 GCA_018234505.1 Junonia neildi neildi
TTAACGGAAGTTAACGTGTCCGTTAACATTTTTTAAAGTTAACTTAAAAGTTAATCAGTTAATCAAAATGTTAACTTCGTTAATTAACGATTAACGGATTAACGAGTTAATGCCCAGCTATGTCAATTACTACATACGACACATTGTTTAAGCCATATGCATGTTTATCATGCGTTGAAAGTTTCCGTTTGTATCACAAATAACTCTATCTTCTACTTTTTCTGTGCTACGTTTGTCACCTGCCAGATTTCCTTTCAAAATTACACAAAACATCAAAAGAAAAAAAAACTTGTTAAAAAGTTGAAATACCTAGCTTTCTCTTAGACCATTCATATACTTTATCATAAAGAAATATTTACGGATTCTGCGTTATCGTATAAATAGGACAGCATGACGTATCTTAATGGGATAAAGTTTAGCGGTAAGAGGTTCTATATAATATAGTTGAATAGGAAGACGGAGGTGTTTTTGTCTCTGCGTCACCTGCCCGTTCCCAGGGATATCAATTTGCGTCGTTTTAATCGTTTTCGATCAGCATCCGACCATTTTAAAGCGTATCAAGCATTTAAATTGTTAATTGGGAATCTATATTTGAGTTGAATTGCTTCCATTTTAAAACAACCATTAAAATAGTAGATACATTTTCAAAAATATTCAGTGCCTGAACATAAATTTTTATCACAAATTGAATTCAAGCGAGACGTTGAAATTGATTGATTGTATTTACCTTCAAAAATATTGGAAATATATAATATGCGAATATTTGTCAGGCTCAAATTAATGTCTCTGCGATATTTGTTTGAACGTGGTAAACCATAGCGATATTCTTTCGGAAGATGAATTTACACTTGAAAGAGCATTTCTCTATTAAAATTATCTTTGGCTACAGTTGAACGGCCTTGCAAGAAAAATTGTTTTATAGGTATATTATTAGTTTTACTAGAGACCCAACGATGGTTAGTTTGATCTTTTATAGTTCATGTATCTTGTGGTCGTATAATACTTAGGTGTATGCTTTTATAACACTGTTCATTGTTATACATGAGTATCTACTAAGCGTTTTTTTTCTTACTTTAATCCCTGCTGATTTGAGCTGTATAAAGTAAAAATAAATAGAGTTAACCGTTATTATAAATATTGTACTTAATATTGATTTGATTTTATGTTGATTTAAAGTTAGCATTGAAACAGGTAATTTTATTATTAGTGTCTAGATTTTATCGCGAAGGAGACGATCGAATCGCGTACCGCTTCGAGAAAGTCTAAATCCTTTTTAGCCTCATCACTACGTTAGAAGGAGATGGTACGGCGGGTTTGTTCACCCCTTCGTCGAGAGATGTCGGCGGGGGTCGGTTAGGATCGGGAGGCTGCGTCGCAGAGCGCGCGCGCGTACCCGGCCGCTTCGTCATTGCGACGGAGGCTGTCGTGTGTCGGCGCTGGCCCGTGCGAGCGCTAGTCCGCACCGCACCGCACCGCGAGACCGTGCGACACCTGACCGCGAACCGCCGCGAACACGCCCTCGGAGCCCGGGAGATAGTGTCACGTCGTTTCCATATCGTGGACCCAGAACCGGTGACGCGCGCAGTGCATGTGCTCGTTGTCAGCAGCTTAGTGAAACCGATACCGGACCGGCGATTGTGGCGCGATGTAAAGAAGCCGCGACCGTGAATCTATGTGTAAGTTGGTGCGTTGCATGTGTCAGTTTATCCGCATGGGAATAGACGTACGCCGGTAACGATTTTCAGCAACTCGACAGCGCAACCAAGTGGCGTAAGGAATAAAAATGAATGGCTTACGAATATTGTGATAGTTTCAGCTTCAGGCGTAGACGTTGTATTTTAACCTCTACCCGGAGGGGATAGAGCCGCGCACGTGCGCTGTTGTTCCCTGATAAAAATGAAAACGATAACTGATTTTCTAGCTTTCTTTATTCACTTAAAGCAGAAATGAAAATTAATACAATGTAAAATACATCTAACTGTATATTAACTTTGCACCAAGTATGAATTTCAACAGATTTTGGCTCTTTATGTTAAAAATCGATAATATTCCAAATATTTTTTTTTTATAGAAGATACCACTATTTCATCTAACATACTACCATGAAATATAAAAGCACAGCGAAAATGAATTAAAAAAATCATGCAGTAAAATAATGCGTATTTGGTCGAAACGAGATTTTTAGATATGATAGCTGTATAAAATGTATTCATCATAAAAATGTTTAGTGTTTTATATTTCACGTAAATGAGCTGAAAACCGTAATATGTTTTATTCAAAAACGTAAATGAAATTTTATGATTATTTATGTGGCGTGGAAACACATTATGAGCTTTAAATGTTTGTAGAGGTTTGTATATCACAGTTATATGTTATGGATTTCTTTATCATTAATCTGATTTTATAGTATGTACAGCATGCTAATATTGTGGTATAATGTATATTATGTTCCCTTTATTTATTTTTGTCCTTTGTTAGATTGATTTTGTATTATGATTATTCATTTAGCATCAACTACAAAATAACAGAATGATCGTTAAAGCAGCGATTTTGAAGACGTGTATTTGTTTCAAATTTAAATTCTATTTAAATATATAGCAAAGTCATTAATAATATTAGCTATTAAAATCTATGTTATTTCATGTTTATTAATTTTCATTAATAAATTAATGAATTCTTTCAAACGGTAAAGAAGCAAATAATATTGCAGTAGCACGTTTAGCGAGATTTAGAATTTTGAAAAATAAAAAAAAAAATTAAGCATAAGGCACCAGCTTTCTTAGCGGCTGCTTTCTCTAACAAGTTTTGGATTAAAATTATTATTATCCGGCACACTTTAAAATGATTATAGAGATAATTTCTATCATTAGTTGAAAAGAATTTAAAGCGAAATATTAATTTATTTTGTCACGACGATGTTATGGAACTAAGCAATTTAGGTTAATGTGTTTTTATATTATCCTTAATGTAGGCAATTTACAATACTTTTCACAAAAGATAATGAATTTTCATACTGAGGAGCGCTGCTAAACAATAATAGATCTCCAGTACAGATTGCGTTAATAGGTTTTTTGCTTCAGTTCTTATAATGATTTGAATTTAATAAAGAAAATACAAAAACTATATAAAACATATATACCTATTAACATAAAGCTTTTTAAGAAGTATATTTTAGACATTTTAAAAGTTACAGACAGATTACAGATGATATAGTGACTATTTACAATTTTTCTGGAATCGTAACATCTAGATTTTTAAAATTTTGTAAGACTATTTCTTCTTGTAGTAAAAGTCGATTTATAATTGGTACACAAAATTCCATTCTTATTAATTTTTAATCTTATTTAAAAATAGCTCCAATACCTACTATTTCTTTTATATCCATTACTGAGACTAAGGCAGATTTAGTTTTTTGATTGAAAACGATGGTATCAAAATCTATACAATAGCTACTATAGGTATCCAAATAATGTAAACCGTTACCATGAGTCCCTCTCCTCCGAGTGTTACGTAGTAGTTTTTCTGCTTCTTCGGTTAAGCTTGTTTGTATCACAAAACATCATTTAGGAAACTTTTTATCTGTTCAATGAATCTGATGGATTATATTTTGTTTTAATTATATATTTTATACCGTTACTTTTTAAAATTAGAAATGCTATAATCATATCATAAATCCTGCATCAAGAAAATAAACAATGTTGCTGATGTTGTCATGAACATTATAAAAGTTATAACACGTAGGTACGTAAAATTTTGATACTTAAAGCGTAATAATGTCTTTCATTTATGCGACTTTACATAACATCCAGTTTTATATTACAATAAAAAAATCGCAACGACAGCAGTCAGTGCCTTATGTTCGACGAAATGATTACAGGGATGAATATAATCAAACGACGTTATAACCGGTCACTCGCAAATACAGCCTTTTTTAGGTAGTTCGTAAAAACGGTTTATGGGTAGTATTAAACGCAATGAACGCCATTTGCCGATTACGCTACGGTAAGCTTGTTTAGCTGTTATAGTCTGAAAAAGTTGAATGCAGATAAAAAATAATGCGGAAGTCTAAATATGCTACTGATTTTAAGATAACTGTAGAAAAAGTACTAATAGATTATTTGAGGCTATCCGTGCAAAAGTAGTGTAACCCACAACAACTTGATTAGGAGATTATAACAGATTTAAATTTGCTTTAATTTTTTTAAAGTTAATTAATTTTAAGAATATTATTTTTGTGGTTTTGATTTTAATTTATCTGAATGGCCAGCTGGCTGCTTTTTAGGTTTTAAAGAAGTGTATCCATATTACACCACTCTGGCTCTTTTATTTTGCTAAAACATGGCTTACGCCACTTTAAAATGAAAGATCATAATGTAACGAATGCATTTACCATAAAAAGTACTTAACAAAAATTGTGGGTTACACCACTTTTGCGCTGATAGCCTCATTTAACTATTTGATGTACAAAACGAAGATAAGTATATATGCATATGTACATACATACCTATGTATGTATACTTTTGGCTTTCCACTGTAAGCATAGTTTCTGTTTGTCTGTCTGTCTAGTCTTTTCACGTTCACTGAGCCAATTTCAATGATTTTTGATGAGAAGATAGATAACAACGTCGGCGAAGGACATAGATGTGTCACTTTTTTGGACGATAACTGATATTGACGCGGTTAACACTAGTTTGTAATAAACATAGTAGTAGTACATTTTGCATCAGTATTTTTTATAATGAATGATATTTACCTATATGATAGATTTGTTATATATCATACAATATCGTTTACCAGCCTAGTTGTGCAGTAGCGTGCAGCCTTCAGCCGCGTTTCAATACTTATTATTTTATTAATGCCTATCGTCGCTCAAGTTGCTTTCCATCACGAGAAGAGCTCTAAACAACGATATGAAAATCTCAAGAGTTTATTAAATTATTAATACATAAAATTTAGTGTCTGTTTTTCTTATGAAAAGAACAGCTTTTTACCAAATGCATTTGTATTTATACCAAAAAATCAATACTTTAAAATTTTTTTGTCTGCCTATTTGTTCTGGCTAACAGGAATATTTTGACGGGAGTGTTACTGGCTGATGGTGATATAAGGAGTAAAATAGGCAAATTTTATTTTGGATACTATAATCATATTCCGGATTCCGGAAAATAAAATAAAAATCGCAGAAAACTATGTAATTCAAATTGTAATAGATTCAATTAAAAATTCAAATTGAATCTAGTACGTATAAAATATATTTTAATAGAGTAGGTAAATACAATATCCCAGACAGTTATAGATGGTACATAACATAAAAACTTTGGTTACAACTTAACTACATTTCGTTATAGTTAAACACGTAAGAATCTTTTAAAATATCACTTAATACGTAGTAATATAAACAACATGTATTTAGTTAATCTTGATTGCGTGTATCTTAATGCAAACAGTTTTACTGTGACTAAGTGTTATTCAAATCGAGTCAAGTAGGTACACCGCCGCAGAATTGCTTACCTCTGTGCTGTGTGCGCTTTAATTTACCTGGAGCCAAGTAAATTGCTTTAAAGATAATATTTGGCAAGATAATTCAAACTACGAACTGCAGGCAACAACGAAATTTTAATGAGAATGAAAACTTTTTGACTTCTAGTCTTCTACTTATGACTTCTTGGATGTATTTATGTTTTTGTTTTTAATCTATGAAGTATATTTTAAAGTTTTTTTCTACTTTTTTCGTTTTCCTTTTTACATGAAGATTTACAATTAAAGCCTTTTTGTTTAAATATCTTCTCTGTATTAATTTAAAAGTTCTTTTAAAGGATAAAACGCTATTAATTACGAAGCACCTTTTTCTTGTTTTGTAAAATTTTCGTCATTTTCGTGTCTTCGTCTTTTTTGTAAAACTCTGATAAAATTTAATTGTTACTTATTTTTAGATTGCTTTATAGAAGTTTTGCTATTATTTATATAAAATAAATATAAATAATTGTCATAATAGAAAATTATGCAGAAACTTGGTAGATCGAAATAAATATTAGTGTACGCACAGAACAGGCTTAACTGTAGATAGTTTAGGCGATGTAGGAAAGCTTTTAGCAACAGTGAGTGTACTCACCGGTCTGCCATAAGCTTGTTATATAAATGGAATATCGGTACGAGTGTAGACTAAGGAATACTGTAACCACCTTTCAACGTTTTATGATTTACTTTACAACATTTGCTTGTGATTTACGAATCATTCCGTTCCATTATTTTACTCGATCGTAGGTACATCGAATAAGGTGAACTAGTATGTAATTTATAAATACTCTTGGGAAATAAATATGAGGGGCATCATAATAATGTGTAGTAACAATTGATAGGTAGGAAAAAATCCAAATCGGACAGGCACATGACCAGTTTTTATTTATTTGTTTCGTTATAACGTCAATACAAATGTACACACTGTGATAATTTTATTTTAAGTATATTCGATAACAATTTCGACTCTCTACATATTATACTAGGACTGACCTTTAGCACATGTACAAAGAGACGGACACAGTAATGGAATCTTGTTAGTACTTTTCATGTAGGTACGGATTCGTATTTTCTATCTTTGAAATTGATGGTTATAGAATATAAATACTGTTTAGACTGATGTTATACACTTAATGTTATTGGTAGAGCCTTTACCAACAATGTACTGACTCGCCCACTCATTAGTTGCCGCCAAGAAATATTACTTAATATTGGGTTTCAGTGTAAAGGATGAGTATCGACGTGTAACATACGAAAATAGGTCATATATCAGATCGCACGTAGCCTACTGACATTATCTGAAATTCGCCAAATTCTCCTAGTCTTGCCAAAGTCAATAGTCAGATAATCATATACAATTGAGATGACTAATTGACATGGAGCACTTGCTTGCATATGCTAATATAGATAAATAAACTTGCATAGACACTCATAATCTTTAGCAAACTCATTTAAATAACAAGATTTTAAAAGAGTTTTGTTTTTCTGTGAATCTCTTTGTAACTAAGTGAACATAATATGAATATTGATTCTTAGTAGGTATTATCGTAATACAAAGAAGCGTATATCTTTGTGTATATTAGAACTTGTCACAAACAATACTGTATAGTTAACTGCTTTTTCTTTAAACTAAATAGACATCGTATCAGTACAAGCGATGAGATGTCTCTCTGCCAAAACATCTATTCTTACCATTGGCTCAACAATAGTGATTCATCTCGGCGGAATTAGAACAGAGAATAAAAGTTGGTAATGGTAAAAAAGAAGCGCACGTACAATTCGACGTACAACAAAAATACGATAAAGTTTTCCGTATAGCGATTTGTGAGTTGTACCAGAACATTTGTCGCTGCGTTTTCGAAAGCCAGAACAACGAAAACATTTCAATGAGTGGTTGTCACAAGCAGGTACAAATAAATGGCGTGTGCTGGCGTGACGGCAGACAGGCCGGGAATTTGAAACGTTAGCGGGTATCAGCCGCTTATGTTGTTCTGACGCGTTTGCCACCGTAACTCGTGGATTGACATTTGAATTGGGACTGCCTGATTTGTTATCTTTTGTTTACCTTTTAGAGACGTTTTATGTTGCAAGTCAAACATTTCGAACAAAGTATTAATCGAACGCTCATGGCGAACGCTAATTTTGGCTATAATATTACTGGCTATACTATATTTTAGTTACCTATACATTTTTTGTTTATGACTTTTCTAATGTATTAAATCGATATTTTATTGTGTAATTCTTATTTTTATTAATTTAACGTATTTATATACGTATTATTTATTAGGTATAGGTATAGAATCGTTTGTTTCTGGTTGCATTAAGTAGTCTTAAGAATATTAATAAGTATTCGCAATATAAAGCTCCCTATCTTTGTCAAGTTTCTTGAATGCAGCAGTTATAATAGTTATATACGATACGTAAACATTATTTTGTAGATCGTTATTTTAAATGGTCCATAAAAAATATCTCGTCTCGGTTATAAATGCCACGGGATGGGCGTAAGAAAGACGTAATAAAAACGAAGAAAATTTTGAGCAAAGCAGAAATTTTCAGTCGTTTTTAAATTTTTAAAAATTATGACATCCAGTCATTATTTCTTGAGTATGATAAATAATGAACCATAGTTAAAAGTTAACATAATATCTTTTTTGATATTAAGATAATTTTATTTAAAATATTGAACAAAAAGCATATTATTATTCTTCTCCGTTAATTAATATATAATACGCTTTATTTAAACTACATTTAAGTACGTACATAAAACAAATGTAGTAACGTTAAAGTGCAGACTTTTTTTAAATTAATATAAAGTACCTAATCATTTTTAAACAGCAGACAAAAGAGTACACATATCAAAATAATGTCAACGAAATTTTTCATGCGGGTCGAACACATAACCTCTTTTGGCCGCCAGTTTCAGCTCACCAGCGTCCGTGGGGCGGAATTACTAAAATATTTTTAATGTGCATGCCTCTGTTGTGACAAAATATTTACCTCGTTAACATTTTATCTTATGATTAAACCCATACAACATGTATTGCGTTCCGTAGGATTATTTAATATTTGTTTTTGAAATTCATTATTTTTATTCATAAAGGATAAGTAAGAGGCTTACATAAGGTTTGGGAGTATTTGATTTTGGATTATTAATTTGCTTACGTCCTTTTAATACCTATGGTAGCATTTTTGGAGCAAATTGATTGTACCCCATATGAAATTATTTTTGAGGAGTTTTAACAAGTATTATATTTTATTTGCTAGTTTAGGTTATTAACTAGATTGTTTCCAACGATGATCGAGAATAAAATCTTTATAAGTTTTTTATTGTTATAAATAATAAAAAGTCTCCAATATATTGTTGTGGACGGCGACATCGTTATAATAAATAAGTATTGATCGAGTTGCGCTTGGAGCCCGTCTGGGAGCGGGATTTATACGGTCGAGAGTGCACTTCTATTCTTGACCGACTGTACTTATAGATATACAATACACATACATGTGTATAGAGTAGGTTTGTTCGTACGTATAGTTCTAGAGTATTTTATTTTTATAATTTTAATATTAAATGGAAATTGTCGAGTCAAACGTGCCTCTTTTAATTAACCATATTTTTGGGTTCGATTTTCAGTTTGTATGTCAGGGTGCAACACAGTTTTTTTATAACATATAAACCATTAATTAGAATCCATACCGTTTTATGAATGGAAAAGAGATTTGAATTGTTTTAAAAGTGAAATAAGAAAATGAAACCAAAATGATTAAAAATGTACCTAATATATGAAACGTATTTATGTACATAAAATTCTGAAATTACTAGTTTTATTTTAAGAAAATTCCGACACTTCTCGATAGCCAGCATAACTTTTTAATTTTTCACGAGATTCAAATTTATCTCCATGTCAAACACAACAGCTTATATTTTTAAAATAATAATTAAAAATAAAATATATGTTCATGTTAACAATTTTTATTTAATTTTATTTTTAATTGAAATTAAAATGTTTTATCATTCACGTTACATTTTTTGCTATTAAATATTTTGGTCGTTCGTGTTTTACAGGCATGTAAAAAGTAATTAATGATAAAAATAATCAAAGATAAAATTAAAGTAGTGGAAAATAACTTTTTATGAACATGTCTTATTTAATTATTATTATTTGCATGTTTCTGAAAGTAGAGTCATCATTAGATGAATAGGTAGAGTAAGCAAATCTACGTGGAAACATGGAAAGCGAATGGAAGTTTGATATTGGTTGTTTGTCGGTTTTTCATGTGTCATTAGTTACTCTTTTTACTACACTTTTCTTTGTTTTCTTAGATGTTTCATAGTGATGATTTTGTCGCTTTTTAATTATTCAAATTAAATTAAATCTCCAGACTTTTTTTAATAGAAAATATTTTGTAATTTTCCTTGGGTTTTTAAATAAATATTGTATCGCTATCGTTGTGCAGGCGCAGGGCGGTGAGAGGAGGCGCGCGCGGGCAAGATGGCCGCGCCGGCCAGCTGATAGCATGCGGGCGGCGGCGCGCCGGCCCGCCCCGACCTAGCCGATCGCACTACGAGCGCCACATTCACGGGTATGTGTATGTATTTATTTTAAATATAATGCCTATATATTACCGAAATCACTACGAAAGCCAAAATTTTTATATATAGAAAACATGATCAACAGTATTCGGATTTACACTAGATTTGGTTAACTTCCTATTTTTTAGTGCTAAAGACGTTTAATCTACATTTAATCATATAATAATATATCCCACCATAAACATACCTGTTAAAAAGGGGCCAAGTTCCTATCGGCTAATTGTTTGCTGAAAAAAGGGTTGAAATCCAATCAAATGCCAAGTTTATATGCACACCCAACTTAAAATATGGTATAATTGTGAAAATACGTAGGTTGTTTATTTATTACTAGCTTTTACCCGCGGCTCCGCCCGCGTAGATTTCGTTTGTCATTGTAAGTATACATTTTGGTTTTTCCCAGTAT
>DVVJ01001904.1:0-10510 GCA_018234505.1 Junonia neildi neildi
AAACCAAAAAAGCATTGGCAGCATAGAAAACAACTATTTGCTAATTGAAATATCATATCAATTAATATGAAACTTCATGAGCGGGCAAACGTCAAAACGGCCATCATAGCGTGCCGCTACAATAAAACACTCACATGTATAAAATTGCCAAGACCTATCACATCACTCGCACTGTCAAAAAATTACCAGATCGCACAGAGAGCACCGAATTTTTACAACACATTCTAACAGGTTTAATTCACAAACTACATTTTTGTCAAAATATGTACCTATTGTGACCAATTTTGTCACAAAATTTGTAAAGTGAAAAATTTCACTGGTCATTAGTTTTCAATAGTAATTTATTATAAAATGGAATGAATGATATATACACGAAAGAAATTATAAAAGGAAGTAACTTCTTGTGGGAAGTGGGATTGACTCAAAAAAATAGTAGTCTATAAAAAAGTAACAACAATCGAATCAATTAACCCTGAATCTACCTGATTTATTATCTTCAATATTTTGTGAGAACATTTCTCCACCTGATTACTACTCAATTAAATTTTTTGTTGATGAATTAGAATCTAGTCTAGTAATATTTCTCAAATACATATTATCTCACGGTGCAGTATTTGTATAACTATCTTTATCTGAATCCTTAACAAATAAGATATGTGAGCAACAAATGTGATAGTTGGTTAAATCACCGCTAACGATGTTACTAATTACTTTAAATTTGGCGTTTTGTTGAAATATATTGCTGTGACATGAAAATCTACTTTGTAAATAGAATGCAATATCCATAACTACGCTATGGTGCATTTAACGAGTATTCTATGTTGTAGGTAAGTGTTCTTTTGTCGTATATTTTCAAGCTTACCGGAAATGTCACATAAATTAATAATTCAATTGATTATTTATGATTTTTATTTGTTTAAAGATTTTACGATTTCAAATAAATTATCGTTTTCACAAGCAAACAATTACATTTTTTTGTCAAACTAAAAGCTAAATATTGTAAGTACCTATTAATTCTAACTTTACATACCCATGTAAGACACAGATAGGCTGTGCATTTGACAATGATATACCTACGACATTCAAATCTGTGTATTATATTATGCATCTGTAGCATACGATAAGCAAGAACAATTTCTTCACATCACTCTTTACTTGAGTAGGTGCCGTTTATGTGGTACAGAAATTTTCACTTATTATAAAACAATGCGCTTGTTTGCTAATTTATTTTTTATTCCGCTTTCACGGCATAACTACTGAAACAATTGCCATAAATTTTTGCCAGACGTAAAGTTACCCAGATTAAATAACAGAAAAATACTTTTGAACCGAAAAAAGGAGGATTTTTTTCGATGATAAATTTATTTAAACGAAAAACGGCATTTACGATTTAGATTAACTTTTGTGAGCTCGATTGGTTTAGCCGTTTAGAAGGAGAAAGGTGATAAACATCATTACAGAAGATTTTTTTTTGAATAATCCAATATTTTTTTTAATGTCTCTTACATTATAAAACAATATAATGCATACTAGGGGATCAGAAACACATCGCAGTTTGCAATCGAGGATAAACGGAAGGTGTAGTTCGTTCGCACACTGCCATCGCAATCTTTTAATTCACTCTATCAGTCAAAATCAACCGTACCCGACCCATTATACGAGGGTCATGAATATTGTTTAGACTGCATTTTATTTACAAATAATATTCTTACATACGTTTATGTTAGGTCAAACCCAGATTTGAAGTATATATAATGAGCGTGGGACTAGCATGGTACGTTTATCCCATGCTCATGAATTGAATATTCAAATCAGTAACAAGTTGCATGTCAACATAAAATATCATTTTGTATGTAGCATAATGAGAAGATAAAATCTAAAGTTCGAATTGAATGTGATGCCGGCGAGGGCGTTACCGGGGCGCAGGTACAGCTATACAAATGGCAACGTCGGTTGACGCGTACGTGTAAATAGATATTGTACAATCGATTGGACAAAGTCAATCATCTGAGCAGCAGGTCGCAACGACCGTGAATCTGACGAGCGTCCCGCGTTGCTCTCAGTGGGACATCACTTCGCGCGTCGTGCACTTCCGCCCGCCTTGTGCCGCGTATGGTCTGTTCCGAACATACGATCCCACATACCCACTGTGTTTATAATGAAACTATCGTAGATATTTTTGGGATGTCATACTATTAGTGAAGGCACGAGTCACGACAGGACTACAATGTAGAGCTGTTAACCAGGCGGAGGACAATGTGAGTGTCGAATGGATTTGTGCTAGATCTATGAACTTTTATTTATATAATAATATTTTTTAAACTCATAAGCGCGTGTCATTAAGTAATCATCTCGTTAACTTGTAATTGAAAATAATTATATTTATTGAAACCTGATAAGTTAATAGATACATAATGTGACAGGTTAATTATTTTTTAATTCAGTTCAATTAGGATCATGAAGAAAAAATTAATTTGTTGATAAACATAAAGAATTATTTGGAGAATACATGACTACATGATATTATCGTGAATCATGAATACATGATATTATCGTGATAGTGTAAATTTTTTATCATATTTCTTTATAAGAATAATATTATAATTGTAAATACATACAAACTGAGGTCTTGTATTATAATAAGTACTTTAAGATACTAGGTATAGGTATACTTTTTTACTAAAGGATAGGTAAGTAACCTTAAGGTTACTAAAAATAAAATATTTTGTCGATTTTAAATTTTATTGACTTGGCTTATAATCAACAACCGGCGATCTTTGTAAAGATGTAGAT
Organism: Junonia neildi neildi; assembly: GCA_018234505.1. NCBI lineage: Eukaryota > Metazoa > Arthropoda > Insecta > Lepidoptera > Nymphalidae > Junonia > Junonia neildi. The sequence continues at coordinate 2,794 of DVVJ01001904.1, forward strand.
TAAACGCTTTAGCCACGCACTTTATGTGTAAAGAAGTACTGATCCTGCAGGTGGGATAGTTGCTACCGAACCGTAATCAAACTTACGAAAAAAGGGAAAATTGAGAACTTTCATTCGTTTTATGAGGAAGTTGTTTCTTGTAGGAAAGAGGGCGGTCGCGAGGAGGAGCCGACCAACGCGGTAGACGCGACGCCGGGTATGCGCACCGAACACACCTGCTGTTGTCTTGGCGTGTTGGTGGGCGTCTCACTCATCGCCGGTTTGTATTAAAATTGGGAAGAAATAAATAAGTAAAACAAAACAGTTTAATTCGTGAAGTAAGAAAATACTGAGATGCTTATAATGGTACCAAACTTTGAATGAAGCTGCGGCGGCAAGAAGCAAGCATTTTCAGACGGTTCTTGATTAAATTTTTTTAAACGGTTGAAACGCAATAAAACTTTAGGAGTTCCTATCTCATATTACATGAAGCGATTATTGTTATTTTACATGTCTATAACAAAGTGAAAGCTTAGAAAACCCCATTACCTCAATTTGACTAAACAAAGTTGGTTAATTAGCCTCTTTATCTCTTACGGCTTCGAATCTAAATGATCCCATCAGCTAATAAATGTTTTTCAGACTAGTCTTTTTATTATAAAATTGCAACTAATAGGTATACTGGATATTATTGATAATATTATTATTTTCTATTTAGCCCTCGTAGCAGTGATCTTGATGAAGGATACTACAGTGGAAATCACGGTACTGCGACAAGTTCACGTGGTAAGTCATACGTATTTGTAACAATCATTAGAAAATCAAATATGTATGCACAAAGATTATAAAATCTAGGTTAAAATTTCAATGACAGTGATATGTTCTAGTATTTATATCGAGGTATTATTTAAATTTTTACATAATGGATAAATTTATCTACTATTTACGAAAATTGAGGTTAAAAAATTGATACGAATGGGTATAATGGGTTTTACATACTGTATTAAGTTATTGCACTTCGTTTTATATGTAATTAATTGGCACTAACTTAGTAATAATTGCATACAAATTTGTTGGTTTGATTTTATAATAAAGAAACAAGTGTTAACAAGTAACGTATGTATACAGCTCATGTCTCATGGCGAGCGAACGCCAAGCGAGCGTGAACTGGCCATGCTCGGAGCGCCGCCACCGGAACACGTCTTTGTCCCTTACGGCGCTGGAGCCTTGACTAATGTGAGTACATACTTTTTTTTATTAATACTCCCCTTATGTTGAGACTAGATCGCTTCAATAGATATTTTTTATGAATGCGTTAGTATGAATTTTAATAAAAAATAAATACATCGTCTCTATAGGGGCGGATTCTTCAAATCCGTTCGTATTGAATCGCATTATTGCAAAATGAATATTCCTACCGTTTAGGTCTCTAGGCGTTATGGCTCCAGAATTATCGCGATAAGTCAATATATCATTATATATCACTGAGAACTGAGCTCAAATTCCTGTTCTCAAATGTTGCATTTAGTAGTAAATAGTAATCAAAACGTCACATAGTAATAGTAATCCTCTGTCACTTTTATAACTTCAGTTTTTATTGTAGTTTATTATATCGTGTTCAAAAAGTAGAATATTATTTTGGATTTATATAATAATTAAGCAACATCAACAATAATAATACATCGTCGAAATGTGTACATTTTTTATTTTATAGAAATGTGATTATGCAGGTTGATAGTTGCTCTAATCGTCAGTCTCGTTAATTTAATTTTATTCATTGGCTCTGCACGGAGACCATGAGATCAGCTTTAACAAAAGTGTATCGGACAGCGTATTTCCTCTATTTGTCGAATTAATCTGATGACCGTAATGTTACGCTCGGCTATTGTTATGTACGTACGGACTAATTTTGAATTGAGTATAGACTTAAATAAATTGTAGGTATACAGTATGATGTATAGGAAGCGGTTGCAATTTGTAAGAGTTCTAGTCGTCTAGACACTTGGTACATGATATTCGAGGGTCGAGCGAAGATAGTCCACTGAAGCGTTCACTTCCCGGTGCGACGGAGGGAGCTCGACTCCTGAAGGTCGTGTTCTAAACAGGAACGAGGTGTCGAGAGGCGTAGATTACTGTCAGTTTAACAATGATTTATCATCGTCAACGTACGTCACTCGACTGATAGAAAAGCATTTGTATATGACACTTTTCTTTCCTTAGACTCATTCTTGTATGAAATTTTACAGGAAGGAAAGTTATTAACTTTCGAAATGGGCGCATTACTTAGAAAGAGATATAACGACTTCCTAGGACCTTATTACGAAGCTGGTAAGTAACAAGAATTACCATATTATATGTATATCATAATTAATCAATTATTATTTATTCTTAATAATGTAATTGAAATCTGATCCTCTATGTTGGATATATGATACATATTGTTAGTTATATTTTGCAAAACAAAATTATATGCTTGGACAACAAAATTTAGTAATTATTATACAAGTTTTTTGCATTACATTTGCAAAAATTTCAATATTAAATACACTGTAACGATTTTACATGACACCTATAAGTATGAGGTATTTTTTGTGCAAAAAATTTAATGCATTTCTTCTATACTTTTATATCAATTTCAATTAATTTATCTAGAGAAAATATCTGACGAGATGTTTTTAAGAGATAATTTTCAATATTTCATGCAAAATTTATCTTTAGACGCTTCGATGCGTCCAAAAATATTTTGACTTTATGCTAGCATGCTTTGTCGCGTAGGAGTCTCTTCAAGAACGATTTACGTTTTGACGGACAAAGTCCCTAGTCTGCGTAGATAACAACATTGTTAAATTTCTTTATAGTGATGTATATATTATACATAGATGAACAAAACCAATTTATTAAACGTTTCAGAAAAGAGTATCGTCATAGCTTCCGACACGGACCTCAGTAAGATGACAGCGCTGCTGATAGCGGCCGGGCTGTGGCCGCCGCCGCCCAACCAAGTCTGGAACGACACTATGAACTGGCAGCCCGTGCCCTATACTTATCCACCACGGAATGAAGATTATGTGAGTAAAAAGAACAATTTATTTTTACTTCTACTTTCATATGATAAGCAACTCTGAGAATTTATTCTATTTTTAGAAATAATTTACCTATTGAGCTCGAAAAATTCAATTGACTATGCGTTGTTTCTCTGACGAGAACAAATGGTATTTTCGAACTGAAATAATTTTGGTCCTTTGTAAAAATTGCTAAGACAGACAAGTAGCAGGATAAAGTGATTATGTTGGATGGGACTTTCATACAGGCCAAACAAATAATAAATGATTTATAGTAGAATTTACGTTAAAAAATTACCATCGGCATATTCGTAGTGTTATAGAGTGCCATTTTTACTTTTATATTATTTTTGCGAGTGAATAATAATAGTTTCTGTATATCACGATACCCATAAAAACACTGCTGTTCATAAGAAAATGTCTATTTCTAAACTTATTTCCAGCTCCTTTACGATGAAAATTGCCCGCGATACGGCCAAGAAAAACAGAGGTTACTGAAAGCGTTCATTGAAGAAGGGTTACTCATACCGTACCGTGATCTCTTCCACAAGATAGCACACTTGACCGGAACCAACTTCAGCACGCCACAGGATGCGTACAATTTAAATAACTTATTTGTAATACAAGTAAGTTTTATGGTTCATTTTTTTTTAAGTTTTTCACAACATCTATAATATTTTGTAACGTAATGTTTTTTACATTTATGTTTGTATGTCAGTATATTCGTTGCATTTGAACTGCTATAGCCTAAAGGCTTTAAGCTATAGCAGTTTAGGCCCTAAGAGGTTAAACGTAAATATTTCGTTAGCAAATATATGTGTAATGTATTATACATTATTTTTTGTTTATGTGTTTATTTTATATTTGTAATATGCAAGTAATGTTATTTTTTATAGTAATTTAAATAATGTTTTCAGGATGACATAAAAGTAGCAAATCCGAAATGGGCGAAGCATGTAAAAAGAAAGCTGATGGACGTCGCAAGATTGGAATACACTATGATGTTTCATAATAACCTTCTAAGGAAGCTTAGTGGAGGTAGGTTTGTAATAAAGAATACTTACCATAAAAATTAATGTTTAATAAGAAGTATAAATCGTGGCAGAATTTTAATATAGAACGTACGATATTATACTAATAGTGGAAAAGTTAGGAATATCCTGACTAATATTCATAATTCGAAAGTATTATTTTCTTTAATTTTTAAATTTATTTGTTCACTCATATTACCAGGTGCGCTACTACAACAGATAATAAAAGAAGCTATATCGAACACGCAAGACCCCTCCAGCCCTAAGGTGATAGTGCGTATCGGAACGCCCGTGTCCGTGGCAGCCCTGCTGGCTGCTTGCGTTGCGCCGCCGCCACGATTACCTGACCCTGGAGCTGCGTTACTGTTCGAGCTACACGAAAAGCTACCCACGAAACAAGGGAATAAGGAGCAAAATGCCCTGACGCATGGTCAACGATTCGGATTTAAGGTATATATTTTTTACTTGTTCATTTATATTGGCAGGAGCACTACTATAACAGATAATAAAGAAAGCTATATTGAGCACACAAGACCCATCAAGCCCTAAGGTACAGGACAGTACAGTATTAAGATGCCGGTATCGGCGGCGGCGCTAGACGCCGCGTGCGTGGCGCCACCCCCGCTACTACCCGAACCCGGAGCCAAGCTGCTGTTTGAGCTACACGAAAAGTTACCCTCGAGACAAGGGAATAAGGAGCAAAATGCACTGACGCATGGACAACGATTCGGATTTAAGGTATGAATTTTTTATTTGTTCACTCATATTGCCAGGTGCGCTACTACAACAGATAATGAAGGAAGCAATATCGAACACGCAAAACCCATGCAGCCCAAAGGTACATATTAAGATGCCGGTATCGGTGACGGTAGATAACAATTACGATTTAAGGTATGTAACTTCGTATCCTGTTACCCGACTGCGTCACAAGGATTTTAAGTTTGTGTTTGTGAGGAGTATTTTAGATATATCGATATTAGATTTCTTTATTAGTAACCGTACGGTAAACACAAATATATATAGGCAATAACTCAGTCACGATCCCCAACACCTGTATACATTTCCACACTATATCTAATATCTCGGTTTCAGATATACTACTGGGACGACGACTCAGCGGAGCCTCGTCTGATGGAAGTGCCCGGCTGCAACGCCTTTTGTCCCCTCGACACTTTCACGGAGATAACCAAGTATATCGTGTCGAACGACTATAAGAAAGACTGCGGAATTGTTCCTACGACATAACTTACGCGAATAGTGAGCAGTGTAACAATCGTGTTTAGTGACAGTCAATAGATTGTATCAATTATAATATCTGGTAAACCAATATTTTCTGGACATAAGTGAAGTGATGATTTATATAATTTATACCTGTGTATGTATTTAAAAAAGTAACACATTTTCCGGCTAACTGTAATCCTACTTCACTGTGTATTTATAGGTATAAAATTGTAATTTAATTTATTGAAATAAATAAAATTTTCACTAACCTTCATCTATTTTAAGGCCGGTTTCATCTCTTGGAATGTTCTTCGATAAGCCGTCGAAGGCTTCTGCACCCCAAGTTTGTGTACCTCGTTGTTTCAGGTACTCCGCTATGAGCGCAGCTATGTGAAGTTGGCAACACATAGCCTGCAAATTCGAAATATTAATTAATTTAAATGTTTTTATAGGTAAACTGAAATAAAATAATTATACACATAAAATTAGATGTTAAGCATCAAATACTCTATTTTATTTTTTTAATAAAATATCAATCGCAAGTGTTTATAAAATGTCTGTGGTTGGTCACGCCAATGTCATGTGACTTATGAATATGACATGAATGCACTTAGCAGTAGTTGTATGTGTGCTCTATGCATGTGTATGAAGTGTGTAGGAATGTATCTCATCTCGTCGTGGTCGGACGCATATGTATGTGCCGTGTCTGCGTGTACGTGTAAGGTGTGTATGAGTGTACGCATCTCGTCGTTGTCGGACGTATCTGTGTGTGCCTTGTATGCGTGTATGTGTCTGTGAGTTGTTTATGCGTGTAACCCAACACCTCTCGTCATGATCGGTCGTAAACGTGTGTCGTGTCTATGTGTACGTGGTTTGAACAAGTGTACGTACTTCATCGTGGTCACCATGTCTCGCGTGGTGGTCTGCGAGGGTCGCGAGCCAGGCGTGTCGGAGGCGCGGCGTGGCGCGACACGACGCGGCCAACGCGTGCTGTAGCTCCGCTAAATGCACGCTACCAGCACCTGCACGTTATGAATCATGTCTTAACAGTGTTTATGGTTGTTAAGCGATGATTTATTGCGACAATATTTTTTTATAAAATTATTGCACGTGGCGGAAAACAAATTTTTTATTCAATAATGATACCGTACGGACGTCACCAGCTACACGATAAAGGAAATTATTACACCATAGAAATAATTATCATCAAATAATACGTTATTGCTGATGATATCACATCATATTTAATTGGGAATCGTGTCTGATTACATATGTATGGGAAAAAATAGTTATATTTAATTATTTACATTATTTCTTTAAATGTAATATGACCGAGAGATAAATTGATGCTTGCCCACTTTATTAATTGTAACCATATTAAACCAATTACATAAAAGAGTCCTATTGACAAGGCTTGAGCATGGCTAGCCGAAAGAAATTGTAAAAAAAATGATAATACTTTATACCTGCTCCAGCAGAGCCTCCGACGCCCGCAAGACGAGCTCGCGCCCCCACCACCGTCCGCACACGACGCATCAGCTCCGCCACCTCACTCGACAAACCTAATTAGATAACATATTGTTACACACTATACTTATGCTAAAGAACAGCGAAATTTGAACCTGCAACTGCCGCTATACTGTGGTACTGCTTTAGCAATTTAAGTAATGGGCCGCGTCACACGCCGGTTACGGTTTAAGAGACTGTTCACGTGTGGATTAAAATAATAAATAAAATGGAATTTTAATTTTTTTTATTAATAATTAATAAAAATAACTATAATTAAAAAATTGGCTTCACACTTTCCGATATAAAAAAAATAGTACCAAAACAATTTTACCTGTTCCTTTCATAGCTTTATCACCAGTAGCAAAGCAATTTATGACCGACAGAGATTCTTGGAAACGTTTGCAGTTCAACGCCGTTGAATTATCCAGTAGTTTAGATACTGCAATGATGACCTAATAGAAGAAATATGTATCACCAAATATAGAGACATATATCAAATACCATATATTTTTACTATAGTCAATTTAAATCATCATGATACAAAAATTAAGAACATAGAGAAATTTAGGCAGGCATCAAGAAGAACATTTAATTGATTTTTTATGTTACTTTTAGTCACATCTAACTGTCTTTTAAGAAATTTACATTTATTGTGTACTTAAGGCTAATCCGTTGTTAATTGAAGACTTTCATTGTCTAATTTAGATTTTTTTCCAGTATCTCTAAAATACAGGCGTAATGAGCATAAAGTCAAAGAAAATCACCATTGTTTTTTTGGGAAATAAGAGGTGGGGATAGTGTGATGCTGTTTACGTTTTTTTTTTTTTTTTTTTTCAGATAAAAAAAAAAAAAAAAAAAAAAATAAAGGGTTTAGGGGAGATCCGAAGGGGCCACGTCTGAAATCCAGTCACTGCC
>DVVJ01001905.1:0-10509 GCA_018234505.1 Junonia neildi neildi
CAGAGGAATCGGTCAAGCCGTTTCGGAGGAGTATGGCAACGAAAACTGTGACACGAGAATTTTATATATATAGATTTTAGTCTTATGTAACTGACCCTCTGGCACGAAATACTTATGGTAATCGAATCAAACATCGATTTTTAGTTCTAATATGATATAGAATTAATACAATTACATATGTAAGATAGATCCCAATGATTCATTAATGCATAGACTAAGTTGCCGTTAGATCTTAAGGTAAAAAGTTATTGAGGTAGAAGTGAGGACTGTAGATCATAGATATCGGAAACATTCATATTGAGATAGTTATTGAGACGACACCGGAAATTAATATTGGGACTGAATAAGCAAAGAAAAACGAAAGAAAATTAGATTTCTTTTACTAGCCCACATTTGTTATTTCTTCTTTTTCAACAAAATTGTAAATATTATTGACAACTATACGTATTTATCGTTAATTTGATACTGAAAATATTAGCTGGAATTCGGGCTTTATGTGAAAGTTTTTTTTTTAATATTCGAATAGGGTACAGAAAATACAAAAATACTTACTATGTAATTCAAACATGGACTTCTCTTCGCCGCCGTAATCTAAAGGCAAAATTTCTCGTGGTATATAATCGTATATTGAATCTGTAGTCTTATGACTAACAATTCGTCCAGCGATTTTTCCACTAAACGCCTGCTTGAATAAGTTTACGATTGCGTCTAACGCCTTCGATTCCGTGACAACGTGGAGTCCTTTTATTCTCATTCCATATCCGTCCTGTGAAAATAATTTAAAATTATTTACAAGCTTTACAAAAAAATGTTGATGTTAAACATTAGGTCTTGGTGGTAGGAGCAACATGTGCTGTGACGGGAGACGGCGTGACACTCCTTTGTATGAACATTTTGTATTGGCAAATCAGTATTCGGAATATTTGTACTGAAAAACTAACTAAAACTATTGTTCACCAGCGCCTATACCTATAACAGCTAGTATTTACTATACTGATATTAATTTATTAGTGTTGGAATTTTGATAAGTATATTTTACCTTCAAAACTGCCATGGCTTTTTGCATTTCAGCTATATTTAGATGTTTAACAGCTTCCATAACATTTGCTTCTCTGTGATCATGTACGATTATTAAGCCATTGCAGTAATCGTGGGCTTGAATGTACTCACATTGCTGAAATTATTATCATACATGATTAAACTACATTCACATCTTCTTTATATATATAAAAGAAAGTCATGTTAGTTACACCACTTATAACTCGAGAACGGCTGAACCGATTTAGCTGAAAATTGGCAGGGAGGTAGCTTAGAGCCAGGAGAAGTACATAGGATACTTTTTATCCCGTTCGACAGCATTCCCGTGTGATTTGACATGAAACGTCAGTCACTATAAAACGTGGTATAACAAAAAAGAATCAGACTTGGAATAACAAAACGCAAATGACAGCTATGTAATGACGTATGGGTGACAATTTGATATTTGTAAGAAATCAATAAATCTGCTTATTTATTGCTATTAAGGCGGAACAAAGTTCGCCGGGTCAGCTAGTCTTGTAATAATTGTTCCCTGCTTAATATTAAAACGTCTAGATTATAAGATAACAAACTCTTTTAACAAACGTTTTGTAAAATTTGAATAATTTTATACGAAAATAACAAAATTATGAAATGAAATGAGAGCTATTTTAAAACAAAAACAAAAAAATATATTGAACATATAATAGAAAATAGTGAAATTAAAATTGTATACAATAAAAGTGATAAATTTTATGTAGCTTATACAATAATTGTAAAAGATTTAAATTCTCATCTCATTTCCTCCATCGGTGGCAGGAGGGCTGGCTCAGAGAATCGAATTTGCGATTCAACGGGGTAATATCCTGGTAACACTACCATTCCGCTTGGTTACGATTTGTATAACATTTGTGTATTTTAAATTATGTATTAATTTTTTATTACTCCTTTTTGATTATCGCTCATTAAAATGATTTTACTACGCCGATTTAATTTTTAAACGACCTATCCTACGATAGTTTACACCATGGGATAAATGAGAAAAATACTTTTGGCCTCAGTATTAAGAATGTCGTCACTAAGCCGCCAACAGACAGACGGACAGATGGACTTGTTGAAAATATAAGGTTCCGTTTTGTCTACGCTACCTAAATATCTGAATGTGATGCTAAGCGCTAATCGCGAGAAGGGCTGAACCGATTTCGCTAATTCCTGTCTTAAAATATTCCTCAAAGTTGAAATACTCCTGTGATTGTGTTGAGCTTTCCTGTTAGGGAAAAGATGAGCTTAACCTACTACGCTCACACGATGTATATATATACATATGTACATATTATACATACCTACGAGTCAGAATTTTACTGACACATGCTTGTCGGTAATGGTAACCTTATTACGTTACATTTTACATTATATTTATATTAGGAATATATTATTGTAATTGTGGCCATCTGGTTGTCGATTTTAGACCATTAAATTGTTAGTCATAGCTTTGTTATCTTTTCTTTTTATTCTGGTTTGACAAATTGACAACTGATACAATTTTTAAGCAAAGATATGGATTTTAAGATCTGTATGTGAGTGTGGTTGTGTAGTTTATACTTATAATTAGTTTATTATAATTAATGCACATTAAACTCGTATAAGAAAAAGTATTAGCGCTGTTTGATGAATTTTCTTAAAAATAACATCACTTGTTGTAATATCTAAATTTCCAGTACGTTAAATCGGAGGTAAAAATTGAAAGCATTGATAAAAAAATCCGATGTTTTCCTTTTGAAATTCTCTTTTTATGATATTTATGTTCCAGAATAGCGACATCCACCCGTTAGATCATGTTTGCTCGACTAGAGTCATATACGAGTACGTATGTGTCGATTCAGAGGCACTCCTAAAGATGCGTTTATTTACATTCCTTTAGAAGTAGGTGATGCGTCGTCTTCACGCCTTGTCGCCTGAGAAATAAACCTGCCCCCTTCATAACTCCCCTGTCATATATCTTTTTTCAAATAGCATGTGGAAGTTACGTTTTAATATTTGTTTACGATTTCATATGGGCATGTGAGTAAACATAAAACATCGTACCCTAGTTTCACTCTTGAGAGCTCGAAAAAGTTAATTAGCTCTGCGTATGTCGAGAGCGAAATGCAATATGTTTTATTTGAAAACCGCGTATTTCGCATTATATTAAATGTAATGTGTGTATGTGTAAATATATCTGTGTGTTTAGTATTCAGTGTAATATTTCGAATGGCAGAAACATATTAAAATGTTTAAGGAACGTTCATATTGACGCCGTTTTCAGTTAATTGAAAGTCTAATAATTGAATTTGAAATAATTATATTTCAAAATTTTTATACGCGGATTGCTGAGTAAAAATGCAAAATTAAAAGTTGGAAGTTTATAAAGGCTCTTAAATGGGCCTCTCGACATACACAAAAGGGATTCATAAGGCTTGCTTCGTTTGCCTCAACTCGCCTGCAATCTTGTATCTCCGAGTTTAAGTGTTTGACCTCCCTTTGCCCAAATGAAAACCGCGAACATAGCTACAAACCTCAATATGAAAACCACGTGAACTCTATAACTAGTGTAATAAGTTCGACAATAGGTTGCAGCGAGCAACTGCAAGTTGTTTTGTCGGTTGCTTTTTGTATTCGTTTTTCCAGTTTTTACCGCACTAGGAGCATTAACTAGTACCAATACAGTCTACGCTACTTGACCAAGCTATAAAAGATGTAGAGGTATGTAGCTTTGAATGCGCGTTTTATAACTAACATGATTTTTGCGAATATAAAGGATATAAAAACTAAACCTACGTGCTGGTTTATTACTTCGAATTTTTGTTTCTTTTACGTGTTGCCGTACTTAGGGGAATTAAAAATTCTGTTGAATTTTTAAAATACTTATTTACGTTTAGTTGATATGTTTGTCGATATGTTTCCTAGTAGTTACTTTAAAAAATAAAGTATGTTTTCAAACGTCGCAAAAATATTATGTTTACTTTACTTGCTGAAGTACTGTGTGTAGGTATATATGTACATTGTATCTATGTATATATATTTCTGGGTGGATGGGAGTACGAGTACGAGGTAGAACACTACTGCTAAAGTTATCTTTATAAGCCGTGATAAAATAGTTATATTATGCTTAAAAGGTGATTATACCGATGATTAACTGTGATTATGATAATACCCATGAATATAACTTTTTCGTGAATAGATCAGACAACACAGTTCAAACAGAATAGAACGTTTAAAATGCAAGATTGCATTATCTTTTAGGGGTAGCGATCAAACACTGTCTTGAGAGTGTACTCAAAATTTTACTATCTCCTCGATCTTTACGTAAGAGTCCCTTACAATGACGGACGATATTCGGGGATCGGGGCGTACATCGAAATCCTAAATCGTAAAAAGAAATATATATAAGTATTTTTCAAATTCACGAATAAGGTTTTCTGTGGGAATATAGTTTTGTACGGTTTGTACTTAAATAAAATAAACTTATACCTATTGGTAAATAACTAAGACATTTTATATTTTTCAGATGTTTAACGTATAATTTTATTTTTTATTTTTAAATTCTAAATTAAGATTTGAATTATAAAAACAACACAATAAAAGTGATAACCATGATATATTGATTCTTCATGATACCGTAACACGTAGAGTAGAATTACATACATTTGCAGGAATGTTGCTGCTGTTTAGACATCCAACAAAAGCGAAATTTCATCAAAATATACAAGAGCAAAACCACCATCACCTGCATGTTCAGATGTAGGTAATAGTAACATTGATATAATAAAGTATACACATGAAACGAAACATGTTCCACTCATAAGGGTCGTAGCGTTTTGTTTTATTACCTTCAATTGCCTTAAAACGTAAAGAGAATATTTAAATTTGGATATACTTGTTCCTGAGATAGTTCTTATCTCTTGTTCTATATAAACTCTTCATCTATGTACTAGAACATGTATAGGTACTAGAACAGATCACATACAATATTTGAGATAACTAATGAATAGAGATACTCATCATAGCGCAATTAATAATATTACGAGACAGACATAATTGAATGAAACTCGTATCAGTGTCACAGCAGTTATTTACGACACTGTAATGGCCCTTCCAATTAAATAACTTTTATTCCTAATCGCATTTCTAGCTTTAAGTTCAATAAAAAAAATACTCTTAATGGTATACTTTACTCAAATGCGCTCTTCTCTCCTGCTAACGATCTCGTCATGAATATTCTTGCATATTCATCAGGACATGAATCACAATAATTTCTTACTTTGAAGTTAAAAATTCAAAAGTCGGCGGGTGGAGTTTTTATTTAATGTCATTTTTTAATTCGACAACGAAAGTGGCTCTTTAATATTATAATTTACCTTTTGAAAAAGAAGGTACATTTTTTACATAATGATAAATATTTATTAAATTTATTTTTATATAATTTTATTATAACCTGCGAGCATCTGCATGGATGTGTTCCATACTACTTTCTAAAGGTGCAATTTAACGACGCTTAACGATATTTCCTTCAATATAAAATACGTTTACGGGACGAGATGGCTTAATGGCTAGAACAAGGCGATCTCTACTAACTATCGTGGGTTTAAAACTCGGCTCGCAGATCTCAGTTTTAAAATACTCGCATAGAAAATTAATTTTGTTCAGCGGTGAAGGGAAATATAATGAGGAAACCTGCATGTGTTGGAAGAAATTCTTACACATGTACATATATCCGCCAAGACGTAGTAGAGCAGGGTGGTGGATGGAGCTAAGAATAGTAATTAAATTTATAATTCGCAGATGCGCCGGCCACGCGAGATGTTGCTCAGAGAAAGTTTATTTTTATAATAATAGCAAACCATATGCGGTACAGTACACACCACATGTCAATTACATCCACCTCTGTATCGGGACTACTGAACTTTATTAGGCGAATGAACTTAAAACCATGGCTGATTATGATCTCATACCTTGCTATGACGACGACGAACTGTTCCAAGAACGTAACGATAATGTCACAGACCTACACGCTTATTACATGTCTCAGTTCAATTTAGAACTAGAAAATGGTAAGACGAAACAGAAGACTGTTGGCGATAATTTTAAATACGGTACGGAAGAGAGCTTCGATTTCGAAGTGTTAGGTAATTGGAATAATGGTGATAATAATAAAACAGACTTTGAAATTATAGATGAAGTTATAGACAGCAATATAAACGATCAAAATATTAAAGAGGTTTTGTTGGATTTGGATAGTATAGAGTTTGATGATAGCAGTTTCAAGTCTGATTCAGGCGATGACAATAAAAAAGTTAATTCTAATTACGAAGCAAGTAATGATTATATTGATGATGAATCATTAATTGATGAGCTTTGCAGAGAGGATGGTGAATCGTGTCGGTTAACACCAGATGCATTTAACGATGATTATTTAAAGACAAGCAATGAAAATTTATTGCCGTCAATAGAAACTGCATTTGCTAAACGTTATTGCTATAATAATGCGGACAGTACAGATGAATATAATTTACAACCAAATGTATACGATGTTAATACGACGCAAACTACAGCGAATACTCAAGTTATTAGTAGTTTAGATCATTATAGTTATCCAAACAACATACTGTATAACTTGGATAATGAAAAGAAATACATTTTACCTGATACACCGACGAGTTGTACAGAATTTAATTTTGATAGAAATTCTAGAAAAATCTCGATATCTGACTCTATAGAAAGTGATGTACAAAGTGGTTATTATGATGAAAACTCGGAGAATTTTGATGAGGATGAGCTTTTTATTAATCTCGATGATTTTGGCCTGCAATTTGAAAGAGAGAATGAAGCTACTAATTCAGAAAATAATAGTATTAGCCAAAATGATAGAAGATCAGATAAAGAAAAAGTACAAGGTATGTAAGAAACACGTATAACATGTATTAAAAAAAAATATTAATGTAGGAAATACTTTTTTCAAAAAGCAAGACAAAATAACTAATACAGTTGTAAGTCATATAAACGTTTATATCGTAGGTTGCTTTAATTTTAACTTCTATATTTATATTCTAAACATCTAAGAATATACTGCGAGATACATTAATCAGTCACTAAAGTTAATAAAATAAATAAACTCATTGCATCTGCGATTCAAAGAATCAAAAATTATCTCTATCCCTTTTAAAGTTGCCGATGTTAAGTAAACAATAAATCAATTTATCATTGTTTATGTTTTAGGTGAAAGGGTATGTTTATGGGAGCACTGTTTTGAAAGATATCCGAATCAAAACACACTGGTCGAGCACATAGAGAGAGCCCATGTTAACACTTACAAAGGTAAGTTAAAATGTTTACGTTATCTTGTAAACATTGGAAAAATGGTCTCTTGTTGGTTTTTTTGGATGAATGATGAAGCTTGATGGCTGAGTAAAAAATTAGTAGTATGGAAGTGAAACTTTTAAGCCTAATCGGGTTGAAAGCGAATGAAAAACAAAAAAAAACGTGCTGAAGCAATTATAAAAAATAACAGCGGACATAACTGAAAACTAAATTTACACTTTTCGAATATTAGGATTACTAGGTTTTTTAAATTTTGTTACCCCACTTGGGTTTTAGAGTAATACAGGTGTATTTTACTGTTTCTTACGAGGAAGGAGGTTCATTACGAATTAATATAAAATCCATAACATTTTTTTATATTGTCATCGTTCCAAAATGGCAACTTTGTAATCATCGCGTCATGAAAAATATATCCTTGGTGATGCCTCATAAACAGCATTAATAACTATGAATCACTTAACACGTTTAGTTAGAATGCAATTTTTAAAGATGACACAGCCTACTTAGAAAAATATTTTCAGGAATTTTTGAGCCAAAATGTATAAAAACTCGATGATATCATGTCTGTTGTCTGGAATTGTACTTATTTATTTTAAGAAAATTAAGCCAATGATCTTGTACACGACAAATTAAAAAATAAATCGACTGCTTGATCCTTTAAATCAGTCAATACCAACTGGCTAACTTAAAGATTTTGCTTTGATAAAGTACTTATTTTCTATGAAACTTCCATTTTTTTTTGTCTAAACAGTGAAAAAAATCTTATCGTGAAAAGAAAATTGTTTCGACAATAGTGGCAAATTTTTTACTATCCCCTCCAACCACGTATTAAATCTTTATATTAAAATCATTGTGTTAAGAAATGTTGCGTTAAAAATTTCTCAAGAATATATTTATTTCAGGTGACGAATTCAGCTGTCTGTGGCGGGACTGCGCGCGCGCACGGCGTCCGTTCAACGCGCGCTACAAGCTGCTCATACACATGCGCGTGCACTCCGGACATAAACCGAATAGATGCCATGTTAGTTGAACTAGTCATTTCATTTGTTTTTAGATCGTAGTACCCATTTTTTGTTCAACATTTTTTTCTCAATAAATTAATTGTAATTGTTGATGAGCCAGGACATTTGGTGTCACATATTTTTAAGATTCGATTCTAAAGATAAAGTATTTTTAAGCAAGCTAATATTTTAGACTAATATTGTCGTAATTTCTAATACTTGCACTAAGCTTCTTAAATCCCAACATAAGAATAAGAACAAAATATTTCACGGTGAAAAATTTGGTAAATAGGTAATTGGCACCCAAATAAATTTTCTAAAAATATCAGTAAATTAACGTTAAATTAATTTTTCTAGCATCCCGGCTGTGGCAAAGCTTTTTCTCGTTTGGAGAACCTCAAGATCCACGTCCGCTCTCACACTGGTGAACGCCCCTATGCCTGCCCTGCTCCACATTGCAGGAAAGCCTTCTCTAATTCTTCGGACAGAGCGAAGCACCAACGCACACATTTTAATGCTGTAAGTATAAATACAAGTGTGATGAAATTATAATAGTAATTAAATATTGATTTGAAATCAAATCTGTCATATGCTATGGTTTCCATCTCTAGATTGAACATATTTAGATAAAACGTTTTGCTCGGAGTTGCGTAACTGGGGACTGTTGTTTGAATCTACGGTTTAATAAAAAAATGACGGTTCAAAAACCGGGATACACCTAAAACTATTCCCCAAAGCCCCGAATATCCTAAAAGTAATCCTGGGAAAACAGGATGGCTGGCAACCTTAGTCATAAGAGATTTGCTAGATATACCTACTGGTCGCAATTTTTTTCAAAAAAGTAAATATTGTCTCTCCATATTTTGTCGTCATCAACAAGCTTATTTATTTATAAACTTTTCTTTTTCTAGCGACCCTACGCCTGTGGCGCCGCTGGTTGTGGAAAACGATACACCGATCCGTCATCTTTGAGGAAGCATGTCAAATCTCACCCTCATATTACCCAAGTGCCTCGCGCATGCGTACCTCCTCCCAGGCCGGTTAGAAGAACGGAGGAACAGTTGGTACCAAGCTCACCAGCTAAGTTGACCACGTTACGATGTATTAGAGATAAGCTGACTGTACCGAGATTGCAGAAATTGTAATGTAACATATGAAATTATGAAATATTTCATGCGAGTTTGTCAAAAAATGTGGCTAAATGAAAATATGTCTAAATGTTCCGAAACAATAAAGGAGTGTTTCTGGGTTTCTAATTGAAACCCCGTTGGTAGCATGTGGTTTAACAATTTCAAAACGAGCCTATTAAAATCGATTGGTATCGTTTTCCTTTACTCAAACAAGTATATGATAGCTATTTTATTATTACGATAATTACTAAAATAATATAAATGTAAGACTGTAAATAAAACGAAGCTCAATTTAAGACTGGGTTGAAACTTAAAGCTCAAATAGCTTAATTTTACATAAGAACTAGAGAGTGTCTAACACATCTCTGTTGTTTAGGTTATGGGAACAATGAAGTAGGTTAGTTTGATGGCAAATACCAGTTGCCAATTGTTTGTTTCTGTCTCATAAAAATTCTTTCAAAAAGTGTTATAAGGGAATGGAATTAAAATTAATCCGCTGCGCAGTTCCAAGAAATTTTAGGAATATGTATCTGTCTTCAAATTTATAAAAGTATTAGAGGTTTCTCATTTTCTGTATCAAAGAGCATGCATGAATGGCAAGTACAATTTTAGCCTAGCCTACAAGCCTTTTAGCCTAAATAAAAGATTTACGAATTTTGATATGTCAGATGCAAACAATTGGAAAATGTAACTGGATCACGCCTTTTATATTTTTCTACAAGTATTTTTACTGTGTTTAACACACAAAAAGACACGTTTTGTAACAATTATAGATAGTATTAATAAATTATAGACGTTCTTCCAATGACACCTATTTTTGCTCAATTATGTAAGAGAACATATTATTGATATGACTAGGTAAATAAGTTATTAATTGCTATCAGTGTAATTATCACAACTTATTTTTATTAAGTAATGTAGGTATGTTTTATCTATTTTGATGAATTATTTAAAATAATGGTAAAAACATTTTATAATTTGCCCATTTTTTGGTAGTAGGTATC
>DVVJ01001906.1:0-10509 GCA_018234505.1 Junonia neildi neildi
TACCGATAAATTATGCAAGAATAGTTTTTACGCAAAAAATGTGAAAAGACTTCGCTTTTCACGTTGATTATAATTGTTACCAATTACAAATCTTTAATAGAACTTTTTCAACAATAGAACGTAACAACGGAATTACTGAATATTTAACGTTGCATCATTTACCGGTTGTTTTTTGCCATTTTGTCTGTGTACAATAATTACTTTGTTTACCATTACGTTGTAACAACAATAGATACCCTACATAAAATATTAATTCTTAATTAACAACCTTCAAATTTCGCGACAAAAGTACTAAAGTCCTGTCTGAGGCACATTCCAATGTACCAAAATTAACCAAAATGTATTCAACAGTTAAGAAATTGATTACGAATAAACACGGATAAGTTTACATTCATATTTATAATATTAGTTATGATAGTAATTGGTAGTACTACAATCATTACGGTCAATTTACTCGGCCATACTGGTGATAATTGGCTCAAATGAGCACGAACTGATTGCTTGGTTTGAGATTAATATGATTGGTTAATGTATTAGTGCAAACATTATCTGCCAGATTTTATTAGTGCGTAAGGTGTCCCATGAAATGGCGGATTTTACACGCATTGATACCTATGTGGAACAAAAAAAATTAAGATGATCGAGTAAAAATATCAGAAATGATTACACTTTATATATTTAAAATAAAAAAGAGTATGTAGTGGATGAAGGAAAAATATGCTTTAAACAGAATTCAGAAGACGAAATACTGGTATTACCCTGTCAAATTTTGTAATTTGACTGATCAGGAAATTTTGTTTTTCCGACATAAATCCGTTAATCTCCCATTTCTCCGATGTCATATCGATGACTACGGGGAAAACGCCGCAAAAAGAGAGTGAAATATCAGTACGGGTATAACATATAACTGCTCTTTTGAGGCCAATAATTTCACTGAATGAAACACGCGAGTTCGTTACGAAAAAGGTTTTATCTATCCACAGAGTAGTAGATTAAAATCCTACTTTTTATAGATTTAAAAGTTTTTAGTTTTGAAAAATAAATAACCTATAATTAAACTAAGGAGATAAATAAAGTTAAAGTTACATAATTTTGGACATTTACAGTTCCTTAAATTCCAATATCCTTCGATAAATTAAAACATAAAGTTTTAAAGTCATCGGGATCAGAAAAGCTGATTAATCTGTTCAAAAAGTCATAATTTAAAACTGGAATTATTTCCTTGACATAGCAATAAATGCTACTGTTTAAGGTTTATTGTCAATATCCATTATATACTTAATTTTTTATTAAATTTTTTTTAGCAGAAATATCCAGATAGATGGTCTTAATTTCTATGGAACACTCAACCGTTTTATGATTATATTTCTGGGAACGTTCAATAACTCATCCGCTGAAGTACATAATAATATCCCATGCTTTATAGGCAGAGAAAATTGCGTAACTTATCTCAATCAAATCTGACAGCTCTAATGCTTCTTCCGTTGTTTTCATCCATTTTTCACGCTCAGTTTGTGAATATTTCGAAATGTCAACTTTTACCATTCCCCTAAACAGATGTGCCGACTGATATACGTGTAAAATACATATATTTGTATGTATGGGTTTGTATTTTAAAACCATTATCTAATAATATACGTATTCCTTTCATGTAAATTAAAATATCATGAGAATATCTCAAGAAAATAATTTATCTAATACTAATTTGCATATTAAGGAATAGAGCTAGAACTAGAGATTTCACACCGCGTTAACAAAAAAATAGCCTGGTGGTGGGAACATTTTGGCTTAAAACGAACAGCACGCACGAATTTTTAAATTCATCCCGTGCTTGGCGATAAAAAAAAACAGTGTGGGGAACCTGCATGACCCGGAAGAAATTCTGACACATGTACCTACATATATCCGCTAGCCCGCAGTGAAGCAGCGTAGATTAAGCTCCTTAAAAGGTTTAGGTTTTCTCCTATTAACTTAACTTCTTTTCTCCTATTAAACTTTTGTTATATAACTTTTATTACCACAAACAACTTCAGAAAAACAAAACAACATTCATTTAAAGAAACTCAACCAACTATTTGTCTTCACCTACAAGTCTATAATAATAACATATTACATTCTAT
Source organism: Junonia neildi neildi (assembly GCA_018234505.1). Classification (NCBI taxonomy): domain Eukaryota; kingdom Metazoa; phylum Arthropoda; class Insecta; order Lepidoptera; family Nymphalidae; genus Junonia; species Junonia neildi. The sequence continues at coordinate 2,121 of DVVJ01001906.1, forward strand.
ATTTCGACTTCAAGGGACAAATCCCTAAGGCTGTGTTGTAAACTTCGAGGCCGATGTGTCAGGACAGAACTAATGAATGTTGGCACTGAGACTCCCAACTTTCTGTGATCGTAGTCAAGTTCCTACAAGTTATACGCAATGTGAAAAAGTTTTTATTTCGGTTAGCCATAACAAAATATAGTTGTATAATGTACTCATCATAAGTCGGATGCTAAAAGTAGATTCTGGTGTTCAGTCCAAAACTATGGTAATGACAAAGAGATTTTTCGAGACAAATGTTCGATTGACATAATTATAATGTAGAGGAATAGAAAAAATTAAAATTCATCCGTCACGGCACACGATCCATAATAACATTAGTGATGCGAAAATATCTGTCATTCTGTCTGCCTCTATCCTCTTCCTCCAAATGTCTAGAATAAAGGTATAAAAGTGTCCTTTAATCAGCACAATATATAAATTCCTACGACAGCAACATTCAAAGACTTTGCAAATTGCTACGATAGGTATACCATATGTAATGTTATATATGATTTTAAAATACTGCTTGTTTATAATAAAAAAAATCAAAGTTCGTTAATATCCTCATCGTAAATCGTGGGTAATTAGGCGTGCACGTGTGTGCGTGACATGTAGAAAAGGTTTAAAAGCCCTTTATGGGGCAAAGGGGCATTTTCAAAACCATTTAGGGGCATGGGTGTTGGAAATTGTTTATTAGCGGTCGTTTGGAACTATATGTATATTATAATTGATTGAAACTGGCGTGTTTTGCGGGTTGTGAAACTAGTTTTGTCACGCGGTTTTGCTATAGCTTCGCGAAACGTTGGTATTTGTCTGGTTACTTGATGTGACCGATTACTATTTTACTCCCTTGAATCGAAGTGCTAAGTTTAATAACCTACTCTTTTCTCAATAGGAGGCTAGCATTAAGGTATTTTTCCATTTTTTCTGAGACGATCGTCTAATACAACAAACACAAGTAGCTGAAACATCAGTTCTTTATTTATTATAGCAGCTTAAGTTCATTGAATAAAAACATTATACGAATTAAAGAATGAATTAAGTAATTAAATTAAACCCCTATATGAATTTCAAAAGTTTTATCTAAAAAGTTTACGACGGAGATAGTAAAATTTAATAAAGATAAAGACAAAACATAAAATAAATTTTTACTCATGATCGAAAATTGGTTACATATTATAGAATGCTTTATTGGAATACGTGGGCACAATGTTCATAGGAGAGCAATGTACGCACGGTAGCTATGTGGGGATTAATTTCCTTTGTTCAACCATATAATAGAAGTTGAGCAAATGTTTTGCTATTGTTAAAAAATATTATTTCGGTATAATCAAGTTAGTTGTTCTTCCATACTTTTGATGAAATACTGGTTTGTTTTGTACATAATACATAATTTATATTAAAATGTAGCTTTTGATGTAGAAGATAACTGTTATGTAAGTAATAAAAATATTTTGTTTTTATTTTTTTTATTTATATACATCTATGGGCTCAAAGTTGCCCATGTCTTTGTTTTTCGTTACATTCAATTTTTATTATTCTATACGTACAACCCTTTAATCCTAATGTTTCACATTTACATATGGAGGCACAACCAAAATATGGTTGTTATACAACAATGAGAGTATTCTATCTCGATCTAGTTAGCGAGGATACAAGCTGTAGTCCGTGGACTGTAGCTAGGCTATCACAATGAAAATGGCGTTTAATCTCGAAGCTTACTAAGAGTTTGTTTTGCGGGACATCGAACAAGACAATTGTTCTTAAACTTTGTAATACCCGGCGAAGAACAATGTCGGTTTGTGCAAGTCCAGCGAGTTGATTAGTTTGTTAATCGCTTTGTGGAAGTGTAACAATCGTTTTTATGACCCCGCCGCGTCTCTCACGACTTTTATGACATTTTTACGATGGAGCTACATTTTTCAACGTTTTAAATATAAATGTGGAAGCCGAAAGAATAAGGTTTCCTGTTTTTACTCAAACGAAGTGTTATTAGATTCGTTGAAAAGTTTGGATTTTCCATCTTCAAAGTAAAAAGTAACGCGGAATTTGTATAACTCAGAAATGAAATAAACGAAAGTTATTGTTATTTAATCCTTCTTCGTTCTTATTTTATGTAATGTTTTAGATTTTTCTTGTAAATCTTTTACAATGATACAAAAATGTAACTTAAGTACTCGTTTTACTTAAACGTCTTTAAGAAAAATGTTCTCGAGGACGCAAATCTTGCTTAAAACATTTTACAAACGCTTAGTTGATTGAATGATAAATTTATTTTCGTTGACATTGAGAGATAATTATCTTTAAGCTCTTGAAGGAGAGTAGCGGCGCGTAGGAACAAGCTCAGCCAGTCGTTTAGTTTGCAGATAGCTCCGTAGAAATGCTACTTCTTTTTACTGAAAATACAACCAGTATTTACATAGATTCAAATTTGATTCGAGGACGTCTTCGTTCTGTGGTTATTGTGTTTATATTTAGATACAAGCTTTGTGAATTCGAACGTAATTAAACATTAATTAATATCGACAATTAATTCTATTTATAAATCAAATGTTAATATTAACTCGACTAATAAGTTTAACTAATTTAACATGATTAAAGTCAGACTAAATTAAATTCTGACAGCGATTTCAGAATGACGCAATTTAAAAATTCTACAATACATTATTATTTAGTTAATGTCGTGGGCTTTTAACATTTTTATACTTCTAATTCTCTTTATATAATAATTCGTTATTTCTACGATTTGTATTTTACCTACACAGTAACTGCCTGTACATATCCCACTGCTGGGCATAGGCCTATTCTCATATTAAGGAAAAGGTTAAGGATCTTAATCCACAACGCTGCTCCACTGTGGGTTGGCGGTTACATTGCGTCAGAATTTCTTCCGGCGCACAGCAGGTTTCCTCACAACGTTTCCATCACCGCCAAGCACGAGATGAATTCAAACACATGTTTAACACTTGTAAATTCAGTAGTGCTAACCATGGTTTGAATCTAGATCGACGCTTTCTCACTACTAGGCTGTCTTGCCCATAGGCTTACGTTCGTTTACGTTACATTCTGAAATCATTCAATTACGATCTTTAACCCACGTAAATATCAACAGTAAAAGTAAATGGATTAAAAAAATCTTATTAAAGCGCTCTTTATCAGCAAGAAGGATATTTGATTATTCATTGAATTTTCCGAAGATCTTACGTCGCAATGGCTCCGGTAAGAGGATTAGTTGAATGTGCCAAAATTTACGGTAAGGTGAGGGCTTCGAGTAAGGTGGAAAAGAACTTCACGTGCAGAGCATAAAATTCATACTTTACTCGGATGAAAAAAAGTTAAGGTAGATTTTTACCTACATGGTAAATCATGCAGGCCACGAAACGATGTCTCATTTTGAAAGAAGATGATATGCCTACTTACTAGTAATTTTCTTTTAACCATTTGTTTTTCTTTAAAATTAAAGAACATTTCAAAATTTTTCGTCGATTATTATAAAAAGATAGGAAACATGATTATAAACTTTAAAAAGCAATAATGAGGTATGTTATAAATTATGATTGTCTTCGTTTAATATTTCACAAAAAGGGCATTATTTCAATTTTATTTTTTTAACATCGTTAGTTTAAATATTTCTATTTCATTAACCCATTAAAGTGAGTTACATAGTAAATAAACTTTGAGCCTTTTCGATGAAATTTAACATAGCAGTGGGTCTTAATTCAATATGCCCGGGGCTATATGATCTAATCCCCAATTACGGAGGCAGAACACGTACACAGTTCGGCGAATGTTGGAAATACAACAGTACATACCAAACCTTGCTAATGTGTAATCAGTTTATATACTTTAAACCTTTCTTATTTACTACTACCAATCCACCCGATTTTACTTTCGGTACTTGCCAAATTTGATAAATTTTATAATTACTCCCTTTGACCGTTGGTGTCTGAGACTATAAGTCCTTAATAAGGCCTCATGGGTTTCGTCAAAAAGCTTTTAAACTCATTATTTTTATCATACTAGACCAAGATGAGGACGTTTATTTAAACAAACAAACTTTAAATAGAATAAAAATAACATGATTCAAATATTAATTTATTATAAATATTTCACTTAAAACATGTATAGTTACTATATAGGTACCTATATTTTAAATGACGTGACGTGATTCTTCCCTCATATAAAATTACTTTTTTACCACAGAATAAAAATATTATTCTTTAGCGATTAATTAATCGTGCAATTGACAAGAAAATTAATTAACTGTCGGCAAACCTCACACGAGCTAACAAATTAAAATTCACAAATTAGATTTATTCAAAATTCTTTTAACACAGTATTTTCATTAATTAAGTATAACATTGTGTATTTAAAAAAGATAAACTTTAATAAAAGTAATTTAACACAAACAATGTTGAAGGTATAAGTTTCTCTTATTACGGATTTAAGATGTATTTTTAACGTATAAAAATATTTTCTCATTTTGTATATTTTATTTAATTAAAATACGCTTAAGGCTTTTGTAGTTTTCGTTAATATTCGTAACAGGAATAAATTGGAAAAAGGCAAAATGTTTCGTTTACACATAAAAAATAATTTAAACGTAGTGTTTTTAAAAACTTGTTTTTTTTTTAAATTTTTTATAATCTATATTTCTTACTTAATGAGTCACCTATTCAGTGGCAACCATCTATCAACTAGGCTATTTATTAATAAGTGTGAAGTGTGAACGTAGTTTGTTTACACTTATCCAATCTTTCACAAAAACTTGCACACTGCCGGGTTATGTGAACAAGTCTTCAATCACGGTTTTTATGTCGCGCACCCTATTTGAATAGTTCCAACGAATGAAACCCGTACATTATGTGATACAGGAATCGAGTTAGACTTAGGTAAGTCAAACCGGTCACTCGGAACGAAATGCATAGTTGAGTAGGACCTGTTTGCGAATACAATGGTGATTCAGCCCACGCCCGTGTTTTTGCTAGAACCCTGTAGTTTGAAATACATTTAATAAAGCTCCGTTTATATGTATTTTCTGTAAATTCTGTACATAAATCTTGAGGTATTACTAAATGTTGCTAGCTGCCTGACAAAGGAGTGGTCACTGTCATTATTTCTGCTTTAAATTATTGTATTACTTTATTGGAAATTTTAAATGTCCGAAGTTTTAATCAAGGATATGATTAAAACTTCGGACATTTGAAATCAATGATATATAGATTTTTAACTAAATTCGTAATCTGAGTGCACTAATTAAGTATTTTTATATATTTTGTTACATTATTAACAAGTTTTAAATATATATTTGTATGTTATAAAATTTAATCTCGCTATCAAAATAGCACATGTATTACTTTGTACACAAGACCAGACATTGACGTATTACCTCGTCGATCGGCGATACTAAAGGTATTTTTTAAACCGCCAATATTACAACATGAAAGAGGAATATGTTTTCGAATTTACGTTGATCTTTATTAACAAATATTAAACATTCATTGCGTGCCTTTGGCTTTACATAAACGGTATTGCCTCGGTTTCATTGGATCAACGTGTATAGCTATAAAGATTGCCATCGTCGCATATTGGCACAATACGAAGGATCAGCGGTTGTACATAAAAGTAAATTGCAACTGCATAGACAATTCAACATCGCGTACTGGATGAAACATAAAATATTATGTATGCTACAGTACTGTAGAGTTGACTGTTTTTAGCTTCTATAAAACATTATGGTTTCCACATAACTATGTTCTTGTATGCTTTTACTAGATTAAGTATTTGAGCAAACCTTTGTTGCGGGACTCTATTTTTGTTTTTCATTTTATTTTCTTTAGTATAAAAACAATTATATTTAAAAGCAGTAGTTTATCCTTTTGAATATTTTATACATTAAAAAGACAATATGAATTAAACTTAATAGTGGACATTAATTTTACAAATGTCACAAAAATATCAATTTATAAATGTCTGCCAGTATGTGTCGTAAATACGGATACAAGATTGAGCATTTAAATTAGATATTAAGACGTTATTTTATAAATACCAAATAAATAAAGATAAATGTTTTGTCTATGAATAAATTGTTTCTATATATTTATATTCCGCTCCTAAACATTCAGCTAAAATAACCTGTTATATGTGCGTGTTATGTCAACTTGATTTGAATAAACACGTATGTATATTTATTTAACTTATAATCAAGCTTCATTTAGGCGTCCTTTGATGTAAGCTCAATACTAATTGCTCCATAGATTTCCCTCAAAGAATTATTCACCTTACGTCGCTCGTATGAATAGAGCTTAATACGACGATTACGGGTGGCTGAGTTAGTACGAGATGCTATTGAGAAATGTATGACTACATGAGTTCTATTATAACTTTAAAAGGTTATCAATATTTTATATAGCCGTTATTTGTCAATGTTTTTGTACTATGTCAATGTTGCGCTGTACTTTGAAAGATGATAAGTATTTTATCAATTAGCAATATGAAAAAAGGTATCTAAAGGTTTTTTTGTAAAATGAAGGTGTTATTCGACTTATTCATTAGAAAATTTATTGTCTACATTTCAGTTTCATTTACTGTTCAAAAAAACTAGTACTACGACATTTTATTTTAATGATCAAATACTAAATGTCATTAAACATTAGATGGGGCTGGTTATTTTACAATGGGATCTCACAGTATTCGTGCTTGGTTCTTGAATAATAAATGGAGCGCCGGTTGGGCGACACACGTGGGCGGCGACAACCCACATCGCAGGGGCTTGTATTTAATTTATCGGCCAGAAAATACTATTTTTTGTCTGTAAAGGATTCGTTATAAATGGCTGTGCAACAAACCAAAACAAAATGGTAATTAGATTAGAGGAGCTTTGTTTGTCCTTTTCCTTAGTAAATAAAATCGTAAAAGTTTATTAGTTGACAAAGGGGTGACTGCGTAAAACCATCGCTTTTAGCTTTTAACACATTTTTATACCTATTAAAAAATAGTACTAAAGATGATGGCAAAGTGTTGTGTATTACCCCTTAGGTGATTAAGAAAAAAACAGTTGAAAATCGGCAAGGTAAAAATATTTTAAAAGATATTAAATCATGTTTCTCACCTTAATTTTATTTATTAAAATAATCTTTATGGCAAATCATCACCAAAATGACGTAACCGTAATTACTAATCCATGAGGTTGATTAGTCGCACCTTTCATTAGGCACATATTGACATTTCTGATTGCAATTTGTTAATTAATTAACCTAATTAGAAAGGAAATTGGATTATGCCGTAGGTGTTCAGACCTACACATGTATGTACATAGCATCTATATTTAAAAATTCCTCTCAAATATTTTAGTGGATAAGGCAGAGACTACAAAAACCTAACATTTTAGTATCAGATATTTTTCTTTCTGTTAACTATTTACGGTTTTATACCTAAATTTCTCAAAATATACACTTCGTGAATGTTTTTTACGTCGTTTTTACTCAACTTCGCGATGAATTATAAAATAATACACCATAATGATCTAAACCGCAATTTCAGGTGATTTTGAATAGTAGATAGTTTCTTGTAAAATTGAATTTTTGTTAAGAAAACTTTTTTATTAAAATTGAACCTGAAATAAAATTTTTACTGCATATTTTAAAACCAAGTAACATAACAATCTTACCTTGACACTGCGTGTCTTTTGTTATAAAAAGCAGGAAAGCAACGATTGTCGCAAATCTCCAACGTCGCCGCCCCATTTTATTCCACTATTTTCACCGTACCATTGATACTTTTAAAAAGAGTTTTTCGTTCATGTGAACGTTTTAAAATTTCACAAAAGTCCACCGATTTTTCGAGTATTCCATTTTGGCACAGAGAATTGGCACAATGTATTACGTTGAAATCATCCCGTTCGCCGTCGTACCTGAAACAAAATAAATTCTTTTTTGAATTAAAATTGAATGTCAATACGTAATTAACGGGAATCTGTATCGGGGTAGGCAATTACCGGGATGTTAAGAGCCCATTCTCACTTGTCGTATCGGATTTTTATCGGATGTCAATGTTTCTATACACATCTACGATTTTTAGTCGGATGACAAGTATGAATAGCTTCATATAAAATGATCTGACACTGGAACATCCGATTTAAATCCAGTAGGGCTATACCGAAAAATCGAGACTCACTCAAGTGAAATTAGCCTTTTCGCTCAGTCGGTCTGTCAAGTTTGAATTGTTAAAAACTTGCTACAGAATGACCAGTTCAAATATTTTACGGCAAAAAAGATAAATACTTTAGTACGACTCAGTGCGCATCATATCACGTGGCGCTACATGTACAATCGTGTGTGTAAAATTAAAAAAAATCACTTGAGTGAGT
>DVVJ01001907.1:0-10508 GCA_018234505.1 Junonia neildi neildi
TATGTACGTAGTTAAATCAAAGACGTGCAAACGTAATTATTATGTCAAACTAATGTGGTTCAAAAAGTTTTATAACTTTTTAACTTATAAGACGTACAATTATAAATATCCAATAAGATTTTATGAGAAATTAAAAATATGGAATTTCCCTTTAAAATAATCTCTCGTAAAAATATAATCACATTTTTTATTTCTCCAACAAAATTAGATTGCATAATTTATTTTATTCTTGCACTTCTAAAAGAACGTACCAAAATGAAATTAAACTGTCTATTCTCGGAATAATATTGATTTACGAGTATACAAAACTTTGGAAAGCTATTTATTTTTTGAAACGATCATTATTGGTTCCATTTTTACAAGCTTTTATTTAACTTGTCCTGTATGGATGTTCGGGTGGAATTACAACTCATTTTTCACTTTCAATTTACGTTATACTTCTTATAAACGTGGGCCAAAATAAGTCTAAGGTCAGAAATCAAATTGGTGACTTTAACATTACTAGACAAAATATCCCTTTAAGCAACAGGCATCTCATTTCGTTGTCACCGATACCATTGACGTCATTTTTGTTTGCCATCTTAACAACAAGCAAATGCCAGAACTATTTAAGAATATGAGACATCAAAATCAAAAGATATCTTCCATAACCATAGACAATTTAGCTATATGAGAAGATGATAAGTTTAAGTTTACTCAAATTATTCAAAGTTAATCGCTGTATCTTCTGACCAGGCGACACCTATCTTTGCTTTGTCATATATGCTAAAATGATTACTGGCTTGCCCTCTAGGTCGCAGAAGTCAGATGGCAATCGCTCTGCATAAAAATCAGTAACCTGTCAATACCTAGGCTAGAATAAAGCAGAACCTGGTCAAACCTGGTAAAATGCTAGGAAGAAGAAGATACGATAAAATTAAAACAAATTAATGTTCACGGGTCCCTCTAATATATACAGAACACAACTATACAGAGCCAATATGAGGTTGTCTTATCTATTAAAGTACATACAACAGTAGGTACATATAGTAGATAGTATAAGCAATGCCATAGTAATATCAATTAAAAGCACCAACGAAAGGCCTAGGGGCGAAGATAAATTAGCACATTTCGATTTTGCTAAGAATGCCCCGATCTATAAATACCCGGGGCATTGACAAAGGGGTACAAACGCTCGGGCCGACTACAACAATGTTCCCTTATTTATAAGTTAAATATATCGTACACCAGCGCGATCGCGATGCCTTCACCCATACATATGAATTTTATGAATCGAGGACAGAGGAGCTGTGGAGACGGTGTTGGTGATAGAAGTTTTGGTGTTGAAAGATAATAATATATTTTTTTTATTTTTGTTATATTTTTATTTCAGTTTTCACACATCTCTGAAATTAACCCTCGTCTACATTATAATTATTTAATTACTTTTTCTTATCTATATTTTTATTAGATACATTTTTGTATATTACTGTCGCAAAAATGAAAATAACTTGATTTTATATTTCTTGTTATTTTTTGTTTTTTATCTCTTTTTTTCAACAGATGGCGCTTTCGGTAGGTGACACATCTTTGGGTGACACGAACATATACATAGATTTTTTTATTCTCTTTACCATTTCCAATTTAATTTCAATATCTCTACTCGACAAACATCCATAGGTATTTTAAATGGCAGACTATAATATAATTGCCATAGATATATCATTTATATAAGTATATCTACTAGAAATATTGAGATTGAATTTCATTTAGATTTCCGTAACTAGGTTATAGGTTTGAATGAATACTTTTGGCAAAGCAAGAGCAAAGATACTGAAATCTAGAGGTATGACAGCAATGGTGATTGTAATATGCAACTAATGCAACTCATAATCATACGAGTGTCACAGGAAATGCAAATTCATGATTCTGAGAACTGATTGGCGGGAATTCCCGATCCTCAGAAATAAATGGCGGGAAGCAGATGCACTTTATTTATGAGTTAAACTCAATTTAAAATCCATCTGGATTTTTTCTAATTTAAGTTAAACATAATTTGAAGTTAAACAGAGTTTCATAACGTGATACACATTACTAATTTTTTATTTTTACGTAATGTGTTTTGAATGATTTTTTCTAACTACACAACTTTACTAAATGTTAATTAGGTACAAATTAAATTAAACCATGTTTTCCGCGTTACCCTGAGTTTCCCTACCACTATGAAAGCCAAATAGCCACGCGTCGTCTCCACGGTTGCGCGCGCGCCGCTCGGGCGGGCCCGCGGCGACGTGCATCGATTTATGCCGATACTCGATAATTAAAAACAATCCGCCATATTGCTTTTTGTCTCTCCTTTTATTCCCGTTTTTGTGCGTCCCTCATTTGATTGTCTTACTTTTGGATTTTTTATACAAGATGTTACTTAAAGGGCTCGTCGTTTTTGCATTACGCGGCTATTCGCTCGTTCGTCTCGCATTGAGACGTTTTAATTTATAATTTTTATCGTTTACGGGACGCATGCGCCCGCGCCGACGTCCGCTCCTTTGTGCTCCGGTACAATTTTTATCTGCTGAGGTTTTAGCGTCGCAATTATTTTTATATCGGTAATGATTCAATTCTGATTTCGATTTGATTATTATATTTTTTTTGCTTTTTTTTTGTTTTTGAGACGCTTTTGTGGAATGGTTTCGTTTATGTTTTAATTAGTTTTGCGATTTTTAATGTTTGGTTGATTGGGTTTCGGGTTTTTATAAGGATTCGATACATTTTTCTTTTATAGCCAATTTATTATATATGATTGTATGGTAATTTTTAAAGAACCTTGGTAAGGCAAACACAATTAAAGGAACAAATAGAAATAAAAATATTTGTAATTTACTTGTAGAATAATAAAATTATCAACATCATGCAGTTCTTTTTACTGCGAAATTTAAAGCCAAAAAGGTGATTTATAACTTCTATACATATCGTTATATGTATATGAATCCTAGATTCAAGCAAAAGCATGCTTGCAAACAACTTACCGATGCATTATAAAGCGGTGTGGTGGGTAGAGCTCTAATAAATGTGCGTAATAAAGATATGTCCACTATGCATACCTATGCCGTTTTAAGACACATAAGTATGAATTGTTTTATGTACCTACTTATGTGTTAAAATATATTGTCAATGAATAAAAAAGTAAATCGTTCATTTTTACCATTGGAATATGTGAGCGACACGTTGTGCTATAATTATGTTAAATTTAAATCTAAAATTGTAGCACCTATATGAAGTTAAGTAACATTGAGAAATAGTAGGTACTGGGTACATTTATGTAACAAAAATATAAAAAAATGTAATCTGAAATGAAAGTCTTTTTTTTCTATTTATGAGTAATAAGTAAACCCATTAAGCTTTATATTTCGTTCAAGTTGACATCGAACGTCACACAAAGAGTAATGGCCTCATTTGAACAACCAGATAACGAACTTCTATTGTCCTGACCTCACATTTGAACCCGAAAAATCAATATTGACCCGCAACAAAGCGAAATTTTGCCATTTTAAAAATTTAACCTAAAAAAAGAACTTAAAAAAAATGGTATAAAAACGTCCAGGTGCAGTGAAAGGGTTAAGAGATGGCGCTGTCTCTTTCTAACTCGGTACAAATGTGTACTGTCTCGCTCTTTAACCCTTTAGTAAGGGGTAAAGTTTTTTGGGTCAAATCTCGTATTTTCTTTCTTTTTTAAATAATGAGATCGTATTGTTGTTGTGCCATTGTTGAGTTAAAAGTTTAGAATTTTGTTTGGTTCGGTTTTTGCGTGTTATACAGTTGTACATAGGAGAATTGAAGAATGTAGAGTTATAAAGCTAGAGATTAATGTGCTTAAATTCCTTAATTCCAGTAACAAAAGCTAACGAAGTAAAAATAAAATAATGCTAGCTTTATAATTATAAAAATTATAAGAGGATAGTTTCAAATGACGAGTTGCAATTTTCGAGAACAATATAAAGTTGAAAATATTTTTAAAGTTGTAATGAGTTTTCATGCCACATTCATAATAAATCAATAAATTATTATTAAGTCGTTTATGTAGAAAACACCATTGACTCGTTATTATAAAAAGTGTTGGTTAGGTCCTTTTTGCCGTCGCGGCCTCATATAAAGTTGGATGTACCTATAAAATTCATAACATTTTTTTACGGACAAATCACACACATTGAGCTAGCCCCAAAGTAAGTTCGAGACTTGTGTTACGGGATACCAACTCAATGATACTATATTTGTAATAGATACATATATAGATACACATCCAAGACCCAGGCCAATCAGGAAAAGATCGTTTTTCCATCATGACCTGGCCGGGGATCGAACCCGGGGCCTCCACGTCGCAGGCAGGCGTGACCGCTGTGCCACGGAGGTCGTCATTGGAGGAATTTCACATCATACTCAGTATTTTGTTGAACTTCAACTCATAAATTTCTTAATATCCAAAGGAAAGGATCCAATAAATAAAATTGAAGTGTCTGTACCAGTGTGTAGTGTCAAAATATCAGCTTTTTATTAAGTGCATACGGATTTTTACACGTTTCGTTACACTGTCCGTTTGTTCTAGCTAATATCCGGAACGGCTAGACTGATTTTGACGAGATTTTCAAGGACAAACAGCTGATGATATAGGGAGTAAGTTAGGCTAATTTTATTTTAGAAACGGGATTAGAGTTCCGCGAAAAAAAATAAAAACCCAAAAAAATGTTTATTTTTTTGCGCGAAGGATCTACAATAAAACCGCAACACGATATTATGTTCGAAAGCGCATTGTAAAGCTTCCATTTTGACGTCACGATATTAGTGATAATGTTCATTTTAGGACTTATTTTCACCGCACCTTATTACATTTTTTTTATTTCTATATCATTAGTAAATTGATTTTGATAAATTTTACCTATACCAACTCAACCAAACCAAATCAACTTGGCAATACAGATGCTAACAATAAATAAATAAAGTGCAAAAAATAAACAAAAAAGAAACATCCCAATTGGTTTACAAAAATAGTGAAGATATGGAAGAGCACATGTACATACTTACATACGTACAAAAACAAATACTGCAAATTGAGAACCTTCTCTTTTGAAGTCAGTTAAATAAGTTAAGCCCAACGTTATACATTTATTTTCATATAAATATTTTACTGTATAAATACTAGTGTACAACAAGCCTAATTACACAAAGATCACACCTCCGCCACCTACGTTTAAAAAAGTAAACGTCAATTCTAATTACAAAATTAGGAAACTAACGGTGCTGAGCGAACATGACGAGATAAAAAACCTCCGATTGTCTTCTAACTCGAGGAACGACGCCCACGGACTTTAAATAACGAACGAAAAATAATTAAATAGAATTGTAATTGTGTAATATGTGCCCGCCATCTTATGAACATCTGTTATTGTCAACACACCTGAACCTAGAGTCGAGTCGTGTGTCCCTCTCGCACGTGGCCGTTTTGTGAAGATGCGAGCGAGGCAGAACGATGAAATCAGTTCGGGTGAGATGTGGAAGTGACAAAAAACTCACGCTTCCTGTGTCTTTCGTATCATTTGAAAAAGGAATAATGTTCTTGCAGTATCGGGATGATTTGAAGATTAATTTAACTTTAGTATTTTTTTTTATATTTGGTGTTAGCGAATAATTACCTAATTAAAATTTTGTTATGATTTTATGAACTGTTTCTTCACCTGTAAGGTTTCGTCAAAATCGGTGCAACCAGTTTTTGCGTGGAAGAGCAACAAAAATTTATTCATTTATACTTGCATCACAAACTTTCGCATTTATAATAATAAATAGTAGTATTTGTACATATAAATCATTTATTTCATAAGAATAACCCTAATTTGAATGAAGCAAGAACTAACAATAGAACAGTAATCTTATTTAAAAATCATTGCTTGCTTAAATCGAAGCCGAACAATCCTTGTACAGATTTAATCTTAAAATTTTGCATTGACTACATCAGCTACGGAGTTTTGACGTATTCCATACAATGTAGACTTTTTAACAATTCGAAAATAGAATGTTTTTAACTTAACCCTTCCATATTTGACAAAAAAAGAGTTTTTATATTTAGAGCGCGACGCAGCCGGAATGAGAATTTTGTTTCTTTTGAATTTAGAAACCGTTCAAAAATGGAACGCATTCGAAACTCCGAAATATGGATTAACGTATAACGGAGTTTTACTTTGTGGTTGCGTTTCTTATTGTTGATAATGTTATTGTAATCTATGATGACTTTGAACAGCTGTTAGCGTAGAATATTGCGTAGACTATATTCGTATTAGTCGTTCATAAGCTGTGTTAGTAAGTCAACATAATATATCTATCTAAATATTGAACACTAGCAGACCGTTCCGGCTTCGTGCGGATATTCCTAACTTTTTTGAAAATTTAATAAGGATAACTCATGTTCACTGGGGATAGTGTGGCTTTCAAATAGTGAAAAAAAATTAACTATTATCTTGTAAATATTAGGTATGTCTGGTAAAAGTATATTTTTCATATATGTATGTAAGATATGATAACTTTCATAACAAATTCATATTCATATTTTTACTGTATTAGATACTATATGTATGGATATAACATTTCCGCATCGTTTTTATTTTTTGCTATTTTAATGTTCAAATATAGATTTCAAACCTAAAGCTCACAGGCCTCACAGCAGCTGCATCAAAGCAACAGTAATACAATTTTTTACGGTAACAGTATTAAGTAAAAATCTTATTTCCAACCATATCATTAGATTTTTATCTCGACGCCAAAAAAATAAATAATAATACGAATCAACCCTTGCTTTAAAGGATTCTTACGTAAAGGGGTTGAAAAAAAGTGTCGCTACAGTGTAATATTTTGACAAAAATGCCGTCTCATGTTACTGCCTGCTGCAGTTTTATCTAAAAAAATATACGAAAAAAACTCTTTTTATAGTTTTTTTTTCTTAATTTTCGGAAGCCTGAGAATAATATTTAACAGCATCTTTATAACGTGTTTCAAAGATTACGTAGAGTAAATACAAAATTATTCAAAACAAAATTTTCAATAAAAAAAGACATTAACTGTTATTTTAAATACTTAAAATATAAGTAATTAAATTACTCAAATCTAATAATCCGTAAATGAGTATGAGGTAGTAAATCAGTCTACCAATTTCGCAACTCTAAAATAAAAATAATAAAGTACCTTTTCAATTATATAATAATAGCTTAAAAAAAGATACAATTAAACTATTTCATAAATATGGCATAACAATAAAAATCATTGACATTTATTCAAACGATACTCAGAAAAAAATTCGATTATACTTTTTTATAGCGTCTACCGGACTAAAATGTCAACGGCGACAGATTAAAAATACTTCAATATGAAAACGTTCGGTGGGCAGAAAAAGCGAAAAATCATGAAATATTTCTAATTAAGGGCCGGGTACGCAACAATGCGGCAGCCGTTATTAATTTTCAAAATTTAAACAAAACTGACATTTCTGCGTCCGGGCGATGCCGGCA
This sequence comes from Junonia neildi neildi, assembly GCA_018234505.1. Lineage (NCBI taxonomy): Eukaryota > Metazoa > Arthropoda > Insecta > Lepidoptera > Nymphalidae > Junonia > Junonia neildi. The sequence continues at coordinate 7,527 of DVVJ01001907.1, forward strand.
AAAGCGCGCCAAAAATTTCTGCGTTCCACTTTTGAAAGCGCTTCGGTTTTGACGCGTTTTCTTCTGTTTTTAAAGAGAGAGATTTTACTTTTTATCTATACTAAGTATATTAATATTATAGAGTTGAATAGTTTAAACGTACTTATTAAGTTATCACGTTAAGACTCAAAGGAACAGAATAATTTAAATAAAAAAAAAATCTTTTATGACTGTGACGTGCATAACGCGAAAGTTTTAGTTTATTTATATTTTCTATTTCTATTATTTATATAATGTAGTTTTTAATGAAATTTTGTAAATTGGAGAATTAAACTTGAAATAAGCAGGTAAAAATAATAATCTTCAACTTAACTTTCAGATTTTACACAGATGACATCACGAGCCCAATTACCTATTTATAAACTTATAATAAGTAATATACTACTAATATATTATGTATTTACTTATTTATTTATTTGTGTTTAACTTAGATATTTATGTATTGTATTTAGGTATTTTATTTGTTGCTTTTGTACATCCCTTTCATACTAATACTTTCCTCTACCAAAAGTTGCCTGGAAGAGATCGCTGGCTTAGCGATAAGGTCGCCTCTTGTATATTAATGACTTTTGTAAATTTCATTTGTTTGTGTCACATTGGTGTACAATAAAGGATATTCTATTCTATTCTATACTACTACTAAAAAAAGAAAACTGACTGATTGACTATGGTGGTTTGTTAGAATATTGCCACAGGGTAGGTACATAGTTATGACAGCATCAGCAAAGAACAACTTTTTTTAAATACATTTCCTTAAGAATAAACGTTATTTCAAATCAAAAATTGTTCCGAATTAAATCGCGAAAAAAAGATTATCGCGCTAGATTAGTACACAAATTATAATGAAATAGAAACTTCATTGTTTTAAAGAACATACATTTAACCCTTAAATATCCGCGAACAAAACTGTAACTAAAATCCTTAATATTTTATCACAAGTATAAGGGGTCGTTCAAGTATTATGTAACGCAATTTTCGAAGATTTTAGACCCCCCTCCCCCCCATGTAACGCACCGTAGCGTTTTTCTATACCCCTCCCCTTAGTTGTTACGTAGCATTTTACTAAAATATTTTAGTGAAAATGGTCACAAAAATAATTTTCGAGATTCATCCAAAAATTACAATTATGTTGTTACGTAACGCGTTGTTGTAATACCCCCTCCCTACCCTGTAACGCACCATAACGTTTTTCAAGACCCTCCCCTCCCCCCGTTAAACTGCGTTAAAGATACTTATATATAAATATACACATACAAAACTCATCTCTGTCATATTATAAATTAAAATACCGATTTCGCACGTACGGTTTCTTCTCGTCACATTTACGGAACGTTTCCGAAGTTGTTTTTCGTCGTAATTTTCGTAAACCCGCGCCGCCCGCTAAGCTGCCTGTAATTATGCCTATTTCGATGGCCCACTTTTTCTATATGCGCATAAGGAGACTTACAAACGATCGACTATCAGACTTTTTAAGGTTTATTAATTTTAAATATTTCAATTAAACTGCCTTTTTTGTTTCTGGATTATGCGGCAAAAGTGCGGCAGATATTTTTTGCCTTACACTAAAAAACTAAGTTTTAATTGTTTTTTCCTCAAGAAGACAATTCGCAAAAAGTTAATTAACTAAAAATATACCAATAAAATCAACATCGCAGCAAGCTACATAACAAATATCTTTCCTTCTGTCAGTACTCAGTCCGTTGCTAATATAACTTACTACACGCTCTACGCATTTTACTATTTAATATTATTCCGAAGGATCCAGGTGTCGACAGGCGTATTGTAAAATATTCTCGTTTGGCAAGATTAATAACTTTAGCTCATAATTATTCAAGTAGGATCAAATCGCGTTATGTAGTTTGGGTTTACAGGTATAATACAAATTCAGTCGATTAAAATAATGCAAATATCACTTACGAATTGGTTATTAAATTAGGTAAATAATATTTCTAAAAATATTTATATAGGTACTTTGTTGAAAATTAAAAAGACGGCATCATAAAAATTGACTAAGTATATTAGTAACTTATTTCTACTCAAATGTAATATCGTAAAATCACACGATCACAGCATTTAACTAAAAAAAAAAAATCATATAAATTTTGCTTTGCGATATCACCAGCTGCATTAAATTTATGTAGCCTTTAAAAATCATAATTATAATACTTACTTAATATTTGCGACACTATTACTATCGCAGTAAAGTCGCTAGTCAGTCATCCGCCTAAACATCATTGTATTCATTTTAGTGAATCTCGCTGACGATTTGATTGCTCTAAACAGGCGAAAGTCGAGACGTTAAGGGCTTTTTATTGATTTAATTAAACGGTTAAACAAAAATCGTCAGTACCAGCCGTCGGACACTTACGAAAATTATTCATTAATGAACCGAAATGGAATGTTTTGGTGATTGTTCGTCAAAGTTGGTCTTTTGGCTATGGAGATAACGCGTTCGGAATTGTTCGTTCGTTTATGTTATTATCATAAGTAATATTGATGCTGAAAATAATAACATTATATCTTAAGTATTTAATGTAATCTAATATTAAAATTTTTTGTGTGATACGCAACAGAAATGAGATTCAACATTTTTCAAGAGTAGGTAGGTACTTATGTTGGTTTTGTTTAGTAAGTAAATACGATATTTACTATACTATATAGTAAAACTAATTCCTTTAATAGTAATTTAAATAGATAAAGATAATAATCTAATATTACATTTAAATAGAAATAATGTTTGTTGACAATCCTAGAAACGTGATCAAATCAAAACAAATCAAATATTTATTTTGCTATCATGACTTCTCAACTGACCGTTGTAGAAGCAACATCTCCTGAGGATGCTCCGATGTCGGAGTGAAACGTGCATAGTGTCTGTGTGTACATCGTACCAGACAGATTTATGTTGTTTTCGCGGATTATAGCAAAATAAATATTTGATTT
>DVVJ01001908.1:0-10502 GCA_018234505.1 Junonia neildi neildi
ATTCAGTTGTCTATGCTTATTGTCTATCATCACTTTTTTTTTCAAACAGACAAAAATTTTAAAAACCATAGTTTCGGCTTCCGTAACATACATACAACGCGTTTCACTTGGTTTTTTGGAAAAATATTCAATGTACAGAATCGACTTTTCTACCATTTTATTATATGAATAAATAAAGCTGTCGCTATCAAAACATCATGTATTTAATTTTGATTCGTTTTTTTGGTTTTTTTTGACAAAATGTTGCGGACTTAGGAAATCCTATAAACCACAGCCAAATAACACTATGCAATTGAAGACAAGATGATACTACTTCCACGAACAATAGAAAAAAAAATCCTAATGCAATAAGTTGTGCTTCAAAGAGTTTTACATTATTTTAAAGTTGGAGTCAGTTATTGAAACCTACTTGGCACCGACTTAAACCATTTTACCTACTTGACGGCGACTTCAAAATTTTGTAGGAAAAAAAGTTTTGGCTTTTTATTTTATTTTTGATGTCTACTTAGCTTATTATCTTCCTCAATATGACAATTTCTATCTCTATCAATCACAAAATGTTTTTTTCAAACTATTCTATTAGTTCTTAAGATTAGCGCATCAAAATATGAACAAATCTATCAAAACATGATACATTTACAAATCAAACATCTTTATCATATAATATATTACATATATCCTAAATAATAAAGGGGATCACTGACCTTAATCTTCAAATATGAATAATAAATTATTCATAAATACGTGTCCGGTATATGTATAAAGATACTAGCATTCTGCCCCGACTTTGATCTTCTTTGATTTAGAGCGACTTGGTTGTAATTTTTTTTCAACTTACAAATTAACTTTATTACGTTATGTTTAATATACACATTTTTTTGTAAATATTCACTCTTAAGTTAAGTTTTTTATTCTTTATTTATTAATGTTTTTAACTCAAAGATAATGTAAATATTGTTTGTTTTTTTAATAATTAATTTTTAATGTAAATAGTGATATTCACTATTAACATTAAAAGTTAATTATAACATATACTATAATTATGTTATAAAAATGTCAAATCTATGTCTGATGAAATTGTGGTGTGGTTTAGAAGGAAGTAGCGTATAAGTGGATATACGGGAAATATTGCTTTTGTTATATAGTGTTAAGAGAATTATGTTGATTGTTGAATATGTTGTGACGTAGAATGCGTAGTATTGTAAATAACACATATTTAAACATTAATACAAACATTGAAACATATAGAATAGAATACTTAATAATATTGTATTGAAAATCTATAATTACGCCAATTTTTCTATTTTTCTTACTAATTTTCGACATAATTATAAATTATACATTACAATAACGTCACAAAACGTCATTCGCATACGTATTACTTTTACTTTTATGATAGTGAAAACCGGATCGAAGTAGGTGTATAGTTTTTGTGTCTGCTGTTATAGACAAACAGGTTGTCTTATCATAGATGAACTTGTCTCTTGGGACCTTAATCGCATATCTACAGTATAAATTTTTTGAAGTGTCTAGAAAGTCTTACATAATATTATTTTTTTTTTGCCTAACCCACGCAAGTGCAAAGATGTGACCAAGTTTTATGGCGATTTGATTGCATGCTAGTTTGTAGTACATATTCGTTTATTTGAATATTTTTCGCTGCCCCACCGTTTGTATTATATGTTATATTCAATTCATTACATTTTAGTAAATTACAAAGTAAATCACTAGCTTCTGACAGCGCTTTCGTCCGAATCTGTTTTTTTTTTCAGATTGATAAATAAACCCTTTTTTATAGTACATAAATAATACCAGTTATCTGCCACTGAAAGTACACGTCAAAAGGTATCCAGCTTCCAAGATTAGCCGGAATACACAGATAGAGAGACAAAGAGGGAGATTCACTGTAAGAATCTGTATACATAATTAGGTATTTCTTAAAAAGCTCCTACAGCTTAATTGAATAAAAATATATTGACTTTTAAAAAAGCTTTTATTTCGATATTACAAACAGACGCTTGGTTCTAATTTCGTCGTGATCGTAGAACAGTGACGGATCTAACAAATATCAAACTTTACAGGAGAGCCATTTCAAATTATCATGTTAGTCTTTTTAGTATGACAATTTATCAAATCCGTCAGTGTTTCGATTGAATAACTTGACATCTAGAAGACATAGATTTTTTTTCCAACGCTATAATAAAATGTAGGTACACAACATAGTATCTAAATATGATAAAAAGTGATTTTCGTATTTTTTTCAAATCCGTCATTGTTTTACGATTTAAATGTACGATTACAACTAGTACGTTCACACATAAACAAAATATTTTATTTTCGTTAGCAAACAAGCAATATTTATTAGACATACATTACGTAGATATAACCTTATTAGTTTTGTAACAAAATGACCAACTTCATATGTAATTATAAGGTTTTTACAAACATGATGATATTGTTACTTTAGTTACGTTGAAAACATAAAAAACACGTAGTTACAATATACATATGGAAGTACGAAAGAATGTAGAGCAGTCATTTTAACACACAGACAACATCATACGTCATATATTACATCTGCATCCGACACATCGTCACGTTCCATTATATCACTTTCAATTTTGTCTTTTGTTTCTCGTACTGCAATTACTCCTTCAAAAATGTCAAGGTGTGACCCTATCATGATTTTTGCTCTAACGTGACCAAATATTAAAAATAAATGCTCTTAATAGTTCCTTTGGACAGCAACAATTAGGCTTTTGTCACGCGGTTCGTCCATCTTCATGTTTAATCAATTTTAATAGCTATCAAAGGTAATTTTAAGGATGGTATATATAGATTTTTTCGATGGGACATAACACACACGTCTTCTGTCATCGTCTATTGAAAGATCTTTCAAGATGATTTGGGTTTGTATTTACATTATTATTTACAATAAATTAATTATTAATAGTTGCAATAATATCACTTTTTCTTTACAGTTATTCTTCATCTTTGGTTTGGCGTTAGCCGATAAACTAGACCGAACCTATCTTCCTCCCCCTGGTTCTAAGTATTCCGGTGGTAGTCCTGGAGCAATAGACATCCCATTGGAACACCCAATATCTCATTCTTCTGCAAATAATGAATATAGCAATCCTGAAATCGCGATTGGTATTAATCGAGTAGCTCCAAAACGACCAGTCATACAAGATACATACTCTTCAACTATTAACCCTTCTACATATCCTGGAAATATTTTTACTGTACCCACAACTATAAACCCCTTTCCTCAAAATACAGGTTTTTCAACTCAAAGTGGGTATTCAACTGTAAGTCCCGGATATTATTCTTCTAATTTTTCAGTTAACTTCCAAAACCCTGATATTGCTAAAAACTTTTACCCTAATCAGTTCCAACAAACTTCTGAATTTAATAAAAATCAATTTTCGACAGAAAATTATCCTCAAGGATTTCAAAAAAATGCTGCCAATTCTGACGTAAATGGTAACAATTTCGTCAATGGTCTTTTAAATGAAAGTCTGCCGTATAGCACAAATGATGGCACAGTCAACGACTTTTCTTATCAATCCAGTCCTTCTCCACAGCTTGTCACTGATTCTGTGAACACCCAGTATAACCCTGGTCAATATATTTCTTCGTCAATTCCTACAATTGACTTAAATACTAATTTAGCATCCTCTACTCTATCACCTTCTACTGTGAATAACTATGGAACTACTGCAGGTCCAAAGCAGTTTTATTCAAGTACTTCAAAAATACCACAATTTTCAACTGCTACCCCAATTGGTTCTAAGATTTCTCCGGTGTTTAATTATGCCAGTATTAAAAAGCGACCAGAGAGAATCCAAGCCCAAGCAGATAGAGAAGCAACCATTTTAAATTACGAGAGTAGTATTTCTCCAGAAGGCTATGCTTATAGCTATGATACTTCGAATGGAATCCATGGCGATGAAAGTGGAGTGACAGTAAATGGAAATAAAGCTAAAGGATCCTATTCGTATATTGGAGACGATGGAAAACTTTATAGTGTTGTATATACTGCTGATGAAAATGGTTTTCAACCTCGAGGGGATCACTTACCTACTTCACCTCCGATACCAGATGCTATCTTAAAAGTAATAGAACAAGTAACTAAAGAAAAAGAAGCTGGAATTATTGACGATGGTAAGTTATTGAAATTAATTTCATGAAGTCAATAAGTACTTCTTGTATTTCTATTTATCACATTATTAAATCCACTACCCTCTTTTAAAATATGTATATTATTCTCATCTGTTGGAATATCTGTAGAGATCGCTTTAAGTTACTGTCAGTAACAGAAAGACTATACTGGCCCCAAATTTTCTATATTAAACAAATTCCTATTACTATAAATTCTTAAGATATTGAATGCAATAAAGTTTTTCAGTTATCTGTTAATATAAACATTATGTAATAATTATATCATCACTGTTATTTTTTTTATAATTTCCAGGTTCTTATGATGAAAAGAAATATGGATATAAAAACTATCATAATGAATTTTATAGTCCAAAATATGATTTCCCTGAAGTGCATTCTGGTGTTGAAAGAGATGGTACATTAATTAAAAATACCAAAAACGTTATACCAAATTATAAGGAAGCGATTAGAAATCAGATGACTAAAAACAACATAGAATCAAATACTTATCAAGACATTACCAAAAACAAGGACAGGCCGGTCACTAACTCATACATAAATACTGGAAATAATTTGGACAATTTTGGTACTCAATTTGCACAAAAGCCATACGATTTTTATAATAAATCTGTAAATAAAAATGTTGGGCCCTACGGTATTACTGGTATCGAAACTGGAGATAATGCAAATAATGGATCGCCTAGTGGATTATTTAAACAAGAATACATTAATCCTTTTATAGACGTTGATGAAAGAGGGTTAGCAGACAAACAGACTCCAGTTGATAATGTGGGTAAATATAACGATCTTACAAAAGGATTTACTCAAGAAAATAAACCTGGTGATTACAAAAAGGATAATTCTTACACAGTTTCTGAGACAGAAACTGGTTATCAATATGATCCACCGCAGTACACCGGAAAAAATGACTTTTCGCCACGTTTTTCAGATATTCTCAACAAACAAAAGGAAACACTGGAACCGGAGAACCCCAACAAAATGATACCAAAACCTTTTCTAACTCCTTATGCGTCAGAAACAAATGATGGACAACGAAAATATGATAATAATGGAAGGCCAATCGTAGATATAGAAAGCGATTATTACGATGAAGAACAAATCCAGAATAATCAAAACTACCCATCATATTTTGACAGAGATATCAATACAGATCGTTACAACGTAACCGATTTATTTAATGTTAAATCTGATAATGACCCTATCAGCAAGAAATATCAATCTGAAGGAACCAAATATGGTGATTACGACCTTCAAACCATAAATAAAGGGTATCCTTATCAACAAGTTTTAGATGCTGATAAAGCATCTTATACGCCATTTGGTGCTGACCGTTCTTATGTATCAACAACGTCAACATCAACTGTGGCACCTTCGGCATTTACTTCTCGCATCAACACAAGTCAACTTAATGACTCCAAATACAGCACTGGTATACCTCAAACCTCAAGAAGCCCTATATCTATTATTCCTTCTACTACATCAGTACCGAACGTGTATGAATCAAACGTACAGTTAAACAAAACTGTACCCAAGTATTCAACAATTAGACCTGGGTTTATCAATCAGTACGATATACCAAGTGGGACTAAGCTTAGTTACCCAACTGATTTGAAGAGTACAACTCCAAGGATAGAATTGTCAACAAATATACCTACAATTGGGAATTCATATGCTCCTAATTTGGATCTAACTCATAATGATGAGTACAATGTACGTCAAACTACAGAAAAAATCATCGGTGAAGACTTTAGAGGTCCTAAGCAACCTCAAAGATTTGATCCTATTACTGGCTATCATTATTAAGGACCCTGTTATATTTTGCTATTTATTTTACGACTTAAAAGCTAAATAAAATGATTTTGTTGCAATCATGTTTGTTGTTTGTTTATTTTTAATCTGCATTGTCATCTTATTATAAGGAACTTGAAGTTATTTTAATCGTATTTATAAGTAAAAAAAAAATGAAATATAAAAGTAAAAGTTAAGAATTTATTATAATTGTTGAACTTAGCTTTTATGAATTTTCGTTAAATTCCATGTTTTTTTCACAAAACAAAAACAAAATGTAAAAAACCTCTTAGTTCGTCAAGTTTATTTCTTTGCTACGTAGCCATTAAAGCTTCATAATGGGCACATTATCATGATGATAATTACATACATATATACGCGCAAAACATTACACTTCTTCTGAGTCCGTTGGGTAGAAACGTGAAAGGCTCCATCTATTTGATATCGACGGAATTAGGAATCGATACTGAATCAATGAAAGTATCTATCAATACGACGAACACTAGATTCTATTCTAGTATATTTATCACCGCTAGATGGCGCTCTTTCACATTTTTCAAATGATTTACAAAATTGCCATAAAACCAGTTACAAATGCTAGCTTATTCATCTTTTTTACATATAAAAATCATAATTACGAATGTTTGCCACCTAACTCATCCTAAACGACAAGACCGATAGACGAAATTTTGTGTACATTGCTTAACAATTTGAAAAAAAAATGGATCCGACAGGTGGCACTAGTGCTGGATAGGAGAACTTCTATCGGTTACAGTACAGTAAAAGCTAGAGCTGTGAATATAACTAAAAAATACATGTTTATATATGATTTATTAAAGGAATTTATTTTCGCAAATATTTATATTTGTTTATATTTAATAAAATTTGACGTTTCTTACTTTCTTACAATTTTAATAATCAATTTTCATCTATTAAATTTATAACATTACATAAATTTTGTTAAATTACACATTACACATAAACGTATGAATAAATCATCCACATTTTAGTTTAACATTTAGTCCACAAACGTAAAACATTTTCAATTTATCTAGAAATAGATTATTTTATAAATAGATGATCGATGATAGACGGTCTAAAGAGAAACCGTTTATCTCTAGGAAAGGTTAAAAGCGGGGCAAGCACTTCTAAACTAAATTACCTAATTTGTTTTAAAATATACTTCGTGACTCACTAAGCAGCTCCGATATAATTCATAGCAAAACTTGATATATTAAGAAGAATAAGAAGTTTTAGGACGTAATAATGGGCTATTTGACTACTTTCTAAAATCAATTTCACATTCCTTAATAATGCATAAGGATCCCAAAAATAGCTTTTATTTTTATTTATTTCAAATTTTTCAATTAAAAAATCAATTACAATATACACTGATAAGTTCAGCTGTCAAAACGCTGTTAAATAAAATTTGGCGCAAATCCATTTCATTACGTCACAGGTCTGTAAAATTACATTGGAAACAACGGAGTTGGTTGACAGTTTACAGATAGGTAAAGTCAAAAATACATTAGCCAATGAAAATCGTTTACAATCACGTGGTTTCAACTCAAAAGAATTAAATTTATTTTACGTTTTATGGCGTAAATATTATATATTTTTGGTATTTATTAATATAGATTGCTTTTAAAAGTCCGAATCTATGCGGATGCCAGTAGATTTATCATATTATATATATATATATATATTATATGTAAAATAATACAAGAAATTTCATTGTCTTTTCCCTAGGAACGACGCTAACGCTAGTAACAGAAGAAGTGAACTAATTATTTTCATGATCAATTTCAGTCCATATTTTATATTGTGTGAAAGAGAGACTTATCCTTTTCCCAAGTCCTTACTTTCCACGCCCTCTCTTCTTCCACAATTCTTTCTTAAAACTGGCAACGCGTTGCCGGCATGCGATGATCTTATCTTAATGAATGAACGTGAATGTGTGATTCACCTGTTTGACCGCTAATTTTATATAAATATGTGAATAAAATTTATGTATATCTATTTTACTTCCCTTACATAAACAGTAATTCTGAAATCGTTTTTTAAAGCGCGTCAGTATTTTCCTACTCATAAATTTCTTATAATGTGGGGCCAAACGTAACATATGTATATATATTGAGACTGAAGTCTAAACATATAAATATAGTCTTTGATATCTAAAACTTTAAACGCAATTACGTTTAAGTAATAAATGCTTTATGTACAAGTAATAAATTTTATAGATTGACGAATCTAGTGTTTTAGTATCCTAAATTATTCTGTGGAATTTATTAGGATGGTTCTGTGAAAGGTTTAAATTCTGTAATTTACATAATTATTTAATGGGTACATACAATGTTTGATGTTGATGGGTTTTGACCGACTTTTAGGAAGGAGGGGTTTAAATGTAATTTATTTCATTCGTAATGTGTGAGCATATATTTAATAATAAGTATAATTTTGACGACCGTTCAGGTGTATTTTTTTTAATTTAAAATATGCATCCATGGGCTCACAGTTGCCCATGCCTTTAATTTTCCATTGATTACAATTTTTTTTCCTCTATGCGTACATTCCTTTAATCAACAAGTACTTAGAACTACTTTAACTTAATGCTACTAAGGACGCAAGTCCAAACCTGACATAATGTTTTATTTTCCTTATTTACTTATATAATTTTGCTAATAAATAGTTCTGGTGTATTAATATTGGTGGTATTGAATGTGTCCTTAAGCCGGCAGTTGCGGGTTTGATTCGTGCTCAGGATGAATGCTCTCGTGGTTGCGGAGGTCAGACGTGAAGCGCTCAGAAAAAATGAGTAGCCTGTCAAATCTTTGACTAAAACCAAGCAGCCCGTGGTAAAAAGCCTGGCAAAATGCTGGAAAGGCGATATTCATATTAAAAATTTTCTTTAGTACAACCTAGTGTTCCTTCGAATACTTTCGAGTTATTCTATTTATAGAATTTCATATCTATTTTAAAATATATTTACTTTAGTTAAATAATAATTTGGCTTATCGCCACCAATGAGACATTTATAGAATGTAAGCTTTAGACATTGACAGATTTTCTATTAAGTTATTAATCCAATCAAATAATATAAATGTAAGAGTAACTGTATGTCTGATACAGATCACACTTAAACCATTAAATCAACTGATGAAGGTAGAAACCTTAAAGAAATACATATGACATAATTTATAATGTAATGAACGCAGTAGTGGGTTTAACACAAGTGGCGCCCTAGGCCCTGATTCTTACGGCCCCTATTATATAAATATACTATTTTCGTTAAAAAAAGGTCGTCCTCATTTGCAACTTTGCCACCCCTGTAAAGCAAACTCTGGCGCCCCTGAAAATCTGGCGGCCTAGACCCGGGCTTTACGGACCTTTGGGTAAATCCACCACTGAATGAACGCAATCTACGGGCGAAGTCGGGAGTAAAAGTTAGTTGAAAATTCCAACTATACAATAACCCAATTGTCTCACACAAGAGTTGCATCACTACCGGCGCAGGGATTTATGTTAAAAGGAATTCACAAGAAGACGATTCGACACGTTTCATTAAAGCGGCGCATATCGTGAGTGCATGCGGATTTTGCAATATTATGTCTATGATACGATTCTAGTGAGATCTATTGATCAATAATAATTTATAATTTCTTTGAGGTTAAGCCACTTTGATTAATCCTGTCAATGGATGGGTCTATGTTTTTTACGTATTTTTAATGACTAAGCTTTTAAGTAATATAGTTCTTGAATGAGTGATACTTTTATTTTATTTTAATATCGTAATCCTTGTGTTTTTCTTAATAACTAAAGGCTTAATATATTAGATAGAATCGCCCATAAAACACTTTTAAGTTGAGCCACTCATTTTCTTTTTTATTATTTTAATCTAACACCTTAACATTCGACAATATTGTCACTGACAGTTTTATTACAATGGTACATGTAGAAGGGTCGATGTGTGCAAAAGTTTTATTTTACATATTTTTATATATAAAAAAATTTACTTTATGAATCCTTTTTCATTATAAGGTTTAACTGTGCCACATAATCCTTCGTTCGCCGAATTTTCTTGAAAATGTATACTAGCTTTTCGCTTCGCGTATAGATTTTAAATTTAAATTCTGTTATTTACATAATTATTTAATGGTTGCATACAATGTTTGATGTCGATGGGTTTTGACCGACTTTTAGGAAGGAGGGATTTATGTGTTGAAATTTATTTTTTTTATTGATTCTCCAAAAATATCTCTGTTCTTGTATATTCTAGCTCTCGCAGCCTCATTCGTAACACAGCCTGTACACAGCCCACTGCTCATAGGCCTCTTCTCCTATTAGGAAGAAGGTATGGAGCTTAATCCATAACATCATCACTGCGGATTGGTTATACATGCAGCCTCATTCGATAGGTCATACTGTTAAATATTTGTAGGATTAAAATTGAAATATAGTAAGTAAATTGAAGTGAAAAGGAACGTATGAATGAAAGAATGAATGAGGACTATGTGTGTGAAAGAGAGGGA
>DVVJ01001909.1:0-10499 GCA_018234505.1 Junonia neildi neildi
CGTCTGAGGCTTAGCTTTTCCGAAACCGTAGTAGATTTGCTTGACATTCAAAAGTTTAATTTTATATTTCCGTTTAAAATAAAATTTATTTGAATTTGAACATAAATATCTACAAGAAGAATTTCCAACATAAATTCGTTGGACTCGATAAACCCTTGTTATATTGTATTGGTTTAATTACGGGAGGAACCGGTAGGAAGTTTAATTGCGGTCCGGGCTATTTGTACAGATGTAACCGGGATCTACATGATTATTACACTGGAAAAACACTCCAACCTGAATAATGTAGCAATTTATTATCTACTATTTACTCGAAGCCAAGGATTCGTATGAATAAGTTTTAATGATATAATATAAGGATTTAACCCAAAACGCTTATTTCAAACATTCTTATTTGGAATGCTATTGGCATTACATATTTCCCTTACATCTTTTCTACATAGAAATTGGCAAATGGGCAATACTCACGAGATTTTCAATAAGAAAATAGCAGAACCGTAACATTCCGTGAAATTGAATGTACACGTTATTTAAGATATATTATTTTATATATAAAGCTCACAAGGGCGGATATTGGGCGGCCTTCGTAGATAATCTGAGGTTCTTGAGCTGAGGCCGCGCCAAAGCCGAGAGCCATCAATACCAAAAGAAATGAAATGGTGCTCTGAGCGTCTCACGGAGGTCAAGCATTCTTCAGTTACGCTTTGCGAATAAATTACTTAGGGCTCTCGACGTCTTGACGGTTTTTTTATTCTGCGTGACTTTGTTTAAAATATAGATATGTATGCAAAAAATCTTAAAAGTTATTATAAGTACTTCGATGAAATAAAAGAAATTGTTGAAAGTGTAATAATGTGTCAGAAAGAAGTATTCGTTTAAGTAGAAGATTAATTTATTATTCTAATTTTATCATACGCAATATAAAAATAATTTCTTCTACTATTTCACTTGTCTTGTTTTACGGAAAAGTTGTTAAAATTTTTTTCAACTTTTTACTGGTTAAAGTAGGTAGAGAACGTTTGTAAAACAGTTTAAAACTTTTGCATTCAAAAACTTTATAAATAGCCTTAAAACTGCTACACGTTTTATCTCATAGCGATTACGAACATTGGAGATTACAAAAAAAGACAAACAACATCGTGCCATGTGTTCAATGACGCAAGCAAGATCTGCTTTAAAAATAAAACGACGCAAGTACAATAAAGTATTTCATTAAATGGCCATCTATTAATTACGCCTACGTCTCGAGTTTAGTTAATAAACTCGTAGGTATCGAATCGTGAATGAAGACTTGATTGCGGCATTGATCCTCACGGGATCCACATTTTAAATAAAGTGGTCCGTAATGGTGACAGGACAAATGGAAACAAATAGAAGACGCCGGTAATAAATACTTCGCTGCGGCCCGCTGTTTTATTGCAAGTGAAAATTTACAGCGGCTGTAACAGCGGCAGTTTAAAACGTTTCATGATTTGTAGTTCGACTAGGCTAATATTATGACTCTACATAATCACAGAACTGAGTTTTAGGTTTATTGATAATGTTTTAATGTTCTGTCGAAGTTATAGTTTGTTACAGGGAAATATTGTTGCCATATTTTAAATCTACATCAAAAACAACTACTACGTCAATAAGTACATCACTAGATATGTTTACAGCCCTTAATATGTGGTTCAGTTATGTAAATTAAGTACACACTAGTGTACTCAATAGTATAACTAATAAAGTAACAAACATATTACATATATAACTGGTATTATGCAATGCATTTTGGCAAATAACACTACAATTTCATTATCTCATAATCGTATAAAGGGTAAATCTTGGCACCCAACTAATTTATCGATTTCACAGAGCCAAATTTTATCTATATTTACTTGAATTTTACCCAAAAACCGAATTGTTCACGGTCAACCCATGTATACTATATTAAAAGGTTACTTACTGTAACAGTAGGTAACAGTAGTTACATATATGTATAACATATATATAATATATATACACTTTCGTGGTAAAAGCAAACGGTAATGTTTTATACAATGTACTATAAACTATTTTAGTTTATCATAAGTAGTAAGTATACTTTCCAACGAAGAAACTTAAAAGGACTATTCAGATATTCTTAATCGTACGTATTCCGTACACAAAACCAGAGTTGATGTAAGCGAGGTTTTCAGGTCTCGCGACCATTTCAACGTCTAAAGCAACGACGAACGATGCAAATAACCCGTGAATAAAAAACGAGCACTCTAAAGTCGAGCTCGAGTAAATCTTCTCCCAACGAGCTCTCATACATCGTGTTACGAAATTGAATCACGATCGTAAAAACTCAAAGATTCTTCAGTATTTTTCAAGTAGGAAGAGAACAGTAAATATGTAAAAGATATACTTACATAATGTGCACCTCGTAAAACAGCTGCAACGAAACGAATAACTGTAAATTCTCTGCGTCTTTAGAGTATATATTTTCGCACGTAACAACATTGGTTCTTATTCTATTACATTATATATGAAAAAAGTCGTATTAGTTATCCTATTTATAAATCAAGAACGGTTATACCTATTTTTATAGCCCTTGATTTTTTGAGGTTGTCACACCGCCTCGAAGAGTAGAAATATTATTAAAATATTTCTAAAAAATCTCTTTTTCTTAAGCATTATACAGACGCAATTTTGCATATATCGAGAACGAGAAAAGGTTGACTGATTTCGATGAAATATTTAAGATACATAACGCCACAACTCGTGGACGTATCGAAGTTATAAACAGGGATAAAATCGTGAGGGATAAAATATATTTCGACAAAAGATATTTATTTCTGATTAGGCGTACCTAAATGAAAACTCTTACACACAAAGCTAAAATTAAAGATCACACGATATTTATTGTACTGTACTTATGACCAGATTTTTGTATGATTTAAGGACAATTACCGCAAATCTGCGAATATTTAAACTCATTTATCAATTTAATTTTTTCTTATCACAGGAGGAACTCGAAGACCGACCCCGAGCGGCCACGTTCCTCAGCTCTCTCGCGGACTACTCGAACACTATCCCCACGGCATCAGCAGCGGACCCCGATGCTCCCAAACCGGCGCCACCAGCTCGCATGGGCACGCTTATTGGCGTCTACCTCCCTTGCATACAGAACATCTTCGGTGTTATTCTCTTCATCCGTCTGACGTGGGTGGTGGGCACGGCTGGCGCTATACAAGGATTCTTGATTGTCCTCACTTGCTGTTGTACGGTTAGTATTAATTAGATAATAATATTTAATAAAAAGAATAAAGTACTTTTTGTCAGCCTTCGATTACCCAAAAGGAAATAAAATTAGGAAAAGAAAGGCATTAATCTTTTTAATTTTAAATAAAAAATTACAATAATGCGGAATTTGAATCCTCTGCCAAAATGTAGCATGGCCAGTTAAGCTGGGTTTTCAATATGTTTAAAAAAACTCAGTACGTTAATGCCATCATTTTAACGCTTACTACATATCTAATCTAATAGCCATTTTCTTGCAGACAATGCTTACTGCAATATCGATGTCTGCGATTGCAACGAACGGCGTGGTGCCGGCGGGAGGGTCGTACTTCATGATCGGGCGATCCTTGGGCCCAGAGTGTGGTGGCGCAGTCGGCATGCTCTTCTATACGGGCACAACCCTCGCCGCGGCTATGTATATTGTTGGAGCGGTGGAAATTGTTCTGGTAAGAACTTAGGAAACTAATTCATTGCTTGTTTTCATCTTCTGTATTTACATTTTACAACATTATTGTGAGGTTTGCTTTTAAGTCTGGTGTTGAAGGATTTTAGGACATGCCATATAAATTTTTATTCATATGTTCAAGAATAATACGAGTACATACCTATTTCATCAAGATTATTTTATTTTTGTTTTGTCAATAAGAATTTCCCCGCACGAAGTTGATGACCCTTAAACGGACCCTTTTATACAGATCCACCGTATAAAATAACGTGACATAAAATTCTAATACGGAGCAGTCTATTTATATTTATATATTAAATTTGTTTCCGCATAATACTAAAAAGCCGATCAGCTCGAGAACATTTCTGCATATACTCATAAAATAGGCAGGTTCGATACGAGAGAGTAAAATTTTATGTCGTCATAAAATTATACGAGTATGTATACAAGTTGGAGTTCAGTTCGTTAGACTTACATACCTACTCTCATCTTTACAAATGATCTCTTTATATCTGTCTTGGCTAATTGGTACCTACTACACTTACGAGAGTACTCAGAACTCTTCTCCAAAAATAAAAAATGCATCTAATTTTTAGACGTACATGGCACCGTGGATGTCCATATTCGGTGATTTCACGAAGGATCCAGAAGCAATGTACAATAACTTCCGAGTGTATGGAACAGGATTGTTATTAATAATGGGCATGGTGGTATTTGTCGGAGTGAAGTTCGTGAATAAATTCGCAACGATTGCACTGGCCTGCGTCATACTCTCGATATCTGCTGTCTACGCCGGTATCTTTGTCAACTTTAATGGAAACGATAAGCTTCAGTAAGATTTTTAATAATCCTTTTGTATATTTTAATTTTCTTTCGATATTTTAAATAAATAATTTCAATCTTGATTGTTTTTAGGATGTGTGTGCTTGGAAAACGCTTGTTGAAGGATATTCACATTGACAACTGCACTAAAGACGTTGGGGGCGAGTTATACCAACTATTTTGCGCTAACAATACTTGCGATCCCTACTATCAAGCTCATGAAGTTAGCGTTGTTCAAGGCATTAAGGTATACAAGAGTCCAGTCTTATTTCATACAAATTGATTCCTGATCTATTGATTGATAATTTAATATTTAATTTTTTACACCAGGGTTTGTCAAGTGGAGTATTTTTCGATAACTTGCAAGATTCGTTCCTACAACTTGGTCAATACATCGCTTACGGAAAAGAACCAGATGACATTGAACAAATGGAGCGCCCTACCTATAACCAGATTTACGCCGATCTTACGACCACGTTTACTATTTTAATTGGAATATTCTTCCCATCTGTAACAGGTACAAATACAAATACAATTATTATACTTGGGTTTAACAAACAAATATAATATTACAAAGAAACATTATTGCTATTTACTTATTTTTCTTTCTTCCAGGGATTATGGCCGGGTCTAATCGCTCTGGAGATTTGGCTGATGCCCAAAAAAGTATTCCTATCGGTACCATCTGCGCCATCCTGACAACATCCACTGTTTATTTGTCTTGTGTACTACTTTTTGCTGGAACTGTTGACAATTTGTTACTTCGTGACAAGTAAGAACATTTTAAGTTTAACTGAACATATTATAATATACTATATTTAGTCAATATTTTTATGGGCTATTGCTGTAAATATGTTTTAATAAGAATGCAAATACTTACAGTATACAAATGCTAAGCAGTAGTATTATTTAATTTTCAGATTTGGTCAATCTATTGGCGGTAAACTTGTGGTAGCTAATATGGCGTGGCCGAACCAATGGGTAATCCTGATTGGTTCGTTCTTGTCTACACTTGGCGCAGGATTGCAATCATTAACTGGCGCTCCACGATTACTTCAAGCGATAGCTAAGGACGAAATTATACCATTCCTTGCTCCCTTCGCTGTTTCTTCCAGCAGAGGGGAACCCACGAGGTTACTGTTTTTCTTTTAAGATACCAAATATAAGGTTTGTCAAAGTAATATATCAAAGAACGGTATTTAACATTTTTTTCTCCTCAGGGCTTTACTGTTAACAATGTTGATCTGCCAGTGCGGTATTCTTCTCGGCAACGTCGACATCCTCGCTCCTCTGCTTTCCATGTTCTTCCTCATGTGCTACGGATTCGTCAACTTGGCTTGTGCTTTACAAACCCTGCTTAAAACGCCAAACTGGCGCCCAAGATTCCGATATTATCATTGGTAAGTTGAAACTTGGGTATAATCCTTTACATTATAATATAACTTTTTTATAAATAGTTCTATAGATTACTTTTGGGCTACATCAATGTAAATTATATTTTTTTTCAGGTCTCTCTCCCTCGCTGGTTTAACGTTGTGCATATCCATCATGTTTATGACATCGTGGTTTTACGCTCTTATTGCTATGGGAATGGCAGGGCTTATTTACAAATATATTGAATACCGAGGGTTAGTTCTTTGAAAGTTGCTCAGATCTCGTTATACGTAAAGTAAAATTTACTCATATGATCTTTTGATATTTTCCAGAGCTGAGAAAGAGTGGGGAGACGGTCTTCGTGGTTTGGCTCTTTCAGCTGCTCGTTACTCCTTGTTACGTCTTGAAGAAGGTCCTCCACACACAAAGAACTGGCGCCCACAAGTTCTTGTACTTGCAAAGTTAAACGATGATCTCAATCCAAAGTATCGTAAAATGTTAGCGTTTGCTAGTCAACTTAAAGCTGGTAAGGATAAATAACTTTGACCAAGAAAATATATTAAAAACATATTTGGGTATTATATATATTTTCCCTCTTCTATAGGCAAAGGTCTTACGGTTTGTGTGTCAGTCTTGGGTGGAGACTTTACTCGGCGTGCAGGAGAAGCAACTACAGCCAGACAAAATCTACGGAAATGTATGAATGAAGAAAAAGTTAAAGGATTCGTCGATGTTCTTGTATCTCACAACATTGCTGATGGCTTAAGTCACTTGTAAGTTTCTTATATTTTCACTAGCGTTTTACTCCGTTCAAAAATGGTCTTACGAAACTGCCTGTTATATGTTTTAATATTTTGATATTATTTTCCCTCACTTTACAATTTTAGCGTACAAACAACGGGTCTAGGTGGATTGAAACCCAACACAGTAATTGTGGGTTGGCCCTACGGCTGGCGGCAATCAGAAGACGAGCGGACTTGGCAAGTGTTCCTGCATACTGTACGAGCCGTCACTGCGGCAAGAATGGCAATGTTAGTGCCTAAGGGAATCAACTTCTTCCCTGATTCAACCGAAAAGGTATATTTTAAGCTACTTATGAAGTGTACACAAATCGCACTCTAAAGAGCATAGTCACCTATGTCAAAATATCTAATTGGTACAAAGCTTGAAGTTTTAAAGTGCATTTTTAGGTACAAGCATTTTTTGACTCAGCTGATTCTTTCCAGGGTACGAAATGTTCTCCAAATATTATATTAAAAGAAAAAGACTTCAAATACTCACTTTTTACCACCCATTTATAAAGTTTGTATGAAGTTTAAGTTGTTTTATCTTGGCGTTATTTTATAGGTCTCTGGCAACATAGACATTTGGTGGATTGTTCACGATGGTGGCATGCTGATGCTGCTGCCATTCCTTCTGAAACAACACCGCACGTGGAAAAACTGCAAGATGCGTATTTTCACCGTTGCCCAGATTGAAGACAACTCTATACAAATGAAGAAAGATCTTAAAATGTTCCTCTATCAGCTACGTTTAGAAGCAGAAGTTGAAGTCGTTGAAATGGTAATTGATGATATAAATAAATATATTATTAAACTTTTAGGTATGCTCAACTTATTTTATGGACAAGTTAACATATTAATGAAACTTCTCAATGCATTACGAGGGTACGATATTTTATTCAATATTTCAAATACCAAGCAAATAAATTTTAAAATTCAGAGTGAATACTTAAATTAAGCTATTGTAGTTATCAAATATCTTTTAATACTATTTCTAATTTTTCAGACTGATAGCGATATAAGCGCTTATACTTACGAACGCACATTGATGATGGAACAGCGCAACCAAATGCTACGTGAACTCAGGCTTAACAAGAAGGAAACTCTCGGAATGGTAAGTTCGATAAAAGTTAGTAAAAGACTTTTGATATTAATCACTAAAATCATTGTGGATATAAAGCTAAATTTCCATATTAGCCGTGTACTTATTAAATGTGCTATGTATTTGTACAATAAAGCGTGGCTTGTGACTTCACAATGTAAAGTTTTATATAACTAATATGCCGTTTGTCTATCGCTGCCGATACAGATGCAAAATTTGGTGGACTATCGTGAACAAAACGCTGAGGAGAAATTGCCTCTGGTAAACTGGATACTTTACCCTCGATCGAGTCCACTTTTAATATGCATTTTAGATTTTATTCGTTCCCTAATATTTTTTATCATTAGCTCTTGTGTCATCCTCATTATGCCTTTGCTTTACGGTTATTGTTTTAATAGACTCTTAAAGATCTGACGATTTAGATCTTTGCTTTATAATCGTGATTATTTTATTCTCTTAGCATTCTTATCTTCTTCGTCGACTGAACATCATCATTACCTACTATCATTTCTTAATGTTTATCTAATACTCTTATAATCACTGACATCGCATATATGTTTTTATATTAATTCATGTGCTAAATCGCTAAATATTCTTCAAGTACTTGTTGGCTTTCGATGTTAATTGTCTATATTTATTTTCCACTTCCTTTAACATTCTTATCACAATAATCTTCTTGTTGTGGTGCACTTTTTATATTAGGAGTAAATAAATGTTTCAGATCTACACGTAGATGTATTAAAATAAAATAGGTGTCATCTATTACTTCAATATGCTTTTAATGTTATAAAACATCCTAGAGCTAAATTTTACAAAAAGGTCAATTTAGCAATTTGTAATGACAAAATAGTATTATTGGTAAGTTTGACCGTAACCAAAAAAATTAGTGTTTGTCAATGTAAGTAGTTAATATCTAATCAATTCAAGATCTAACTGTTACAATATCTGATTTCTCAGGTACAAGCAATAGTAGACCACCACCATGCGGATATAAAGACGGCTAGCAAGGTCCGTTTCGCGGAACCCGGCTCCGAGCCCGCTCCAGATGATGCACCGTCTCCGCCCCTCGCTGAGAACGATGACAAAGACAAGGATGATAAGGTGAATGTCAATAACATTAATAACTGTTGTACGCTAGCTGTAATCTCACTATTCAATATAAATTAAGTCCCAAAATTAATGCGTATAATACGAGAGTAATCTATCTAAATCTTACACGAGTTTATCTAATCTTATTAAATTTATCTATTTTTATTAAATCTAAGGATATGAATGAGTCTAACTGGATCATAATTATTTTCTTCTTATTATTTTCGAAGTTAATAAATAAAAATGTAGTCATATTATTACGTCTGAAAAACCCCAATTCTTAATCAGAAACTGATCATTTGCTTTGTTGTGTTCTATTAATCGCAACGTTTGGTTTTTTACATTATTATTTTATTTATTTTTATTTTACATCAAGCTAAAGCACATTAGCGTTTATTATCAGTAAAAATATATAACCACTCAACTGTGAGTACGATAAATTCAGCTGTTGAAAGCAATGAATTGTTTTCAAAAGCTGAATACAAAAAATATAATCGGTACAACAGCACTGCTTAATCATATTTATTTTTATGATTATTTTGATTAAGTTCTGCATGTTATAGCTAATCATAACGAGTCCTAGCGAATTTACACACGGTGGTCATATGTTTGCAATGAGTTCATTCACGTTGATTTGTTCACTTTAGTTTCTCATACCACATTAGCTAAGAGTGGATGTTTGAATGTCAGTAGTCAGTGATCGTTTTACAATTTAAATAATATATGACATCCCGTGTTTCATTCGCCTTGAATCCGTCATGTGCAACGCTCGGTGCGCGATACGAAAAAAAATTTTAAACGAAATTTCGAAATGGAACGATGAAAAAATTGGGGTAAATATTAGGACGAATTTCGAAGTAGTTTGTTGCACATAATCGATTCAATGTGGGACTCGCCCGATGAACGCTCGCAGTGTGAGTCGCCGCCGCCCGACGCCGACAAGCACAAGGAAGGCAACCCCAACGGCGACGCGCTCAACCCCAAGCCCAACATGCCCAACATTACACCGTAAGTCCACCTATATACATTTATCTTATAGATTTATTGATTAAATATATTACAGTTACAAAACGTCAGTCTCAACTGATGCTCACAATTTTAAATTAGATCAAGCCTTCAGAGCCTTCTCCGAATTTTATTATATCTTTCTATCTCATGCATAGCGATGAAGATAAATATTTTGATTAAAGCTTCATGGGTACAATTCTAAGATTAAAAAAAAAAACATATCCAAAAATCCGCAGTTTAAAAGCTTATTTAGTCAAATATTTCTGGATTAGAGAAGAAGTAGATACTTAGAATTTGCTGACTTTTACTCTGAATTATGTACAATTAAATTGTTTTTATACCCATTAAAATGTATTAACAATACCCAATAACCCAGTGACGAGGGCACTGTCCGACGAATGCACACGGCGGTGAAGCTGAACGAGGTGATCGTGTCGCGCTCGCATGACGCACAACTGGTCATACTGAACCTGCCCGGCCCGCCGCGCGACACCAAACTCGAGAGGGAATCCAATTGTAAGTTATAATTATGCCTGCTCCACACATCAGCGAACTAGTTCGCGAACCAGTTCGCTAATGGCATTCGCGAACTAGTTCGCACACGTTGGCGAAT
>DVVJ01001910.1:0-10497 GCA_018234505.1 Junonia neildi neildi
ATTAGTTGCGTCTATGAATAAATAAAAACGAATTAAAGTATATTTAAAGAAATTAAGGAAACTTACCTGCCCATAAAAACAATATATTACAGAGATCAAGTTACAACAAACGGTGTTAGCGTGTAAGTAGTAGGTAGATATTAAATGTTGTAGTTAATGTAATAATTAATATCGTTAATGTATAAGAGATACTCTATGAATACTTTTTATTATATCTATAATTTTATGAAATTTTTAAGATCCAAAAATATATCAGTGAAAAATGTCGTGATGTACATAGATTACCTCAGTATGGTGAATGCATTGAAAAAGCAAATGATTTTCAGAAATATTTAACTAGTATCTCTAATAAACCTATTATTAATAATAAAAAAGTGATGGAAAAGTATATAATATGTACGTGGTAAATAGACGCACCTATTAGATAAATCCTGGTAGGAGAAGCTTTAAAAGCAAACTGCATAACATTATTTTTGAGAAATCTTTCCCTTACCCCACACATGTGCAAGGTTAGTATATGTAGGTATATGTGTATGTCACAACACAAACCAGAATTTATGAAGTCACTCGTAAGTTAGATTTAATGAACCTTTGTAAGAAGATATAGACTAAAAAACTGAACAAAGTATTACATTAAAATAAATGGAACTGCCTTGAAATTAAGAACTCTGTTTACCATAACTAATACTGATGGTTAGACTCAATAGTAGACTTTTCGATACATTTTTTGAATAATCAAAAACCAAGTAAGACATAGGATATAATTGCTATTAACAATCTTTTACAATTTTACCTCTGACATATACGAGAAGCTATTGAATAAAAATCCCGTCTTTTATAAATTCTGTAATATAAAGAACAAAAATGAGAAAATACCGACAAACATTACAAGTAATTTCAACAAGAATTTTTCAGACAAATATGTCAGCTAGACTGGAAAAGACTGAAATTCTATACAGAATCAAATATTCCATAAAAATGTATCGTTTGTTCAAAATTTTGTAAAATGTAAATTGTTTACATAATTAAAATAATAAAAATGCATGCTAGATATGAAGTAATGGATATTGCACATTAGTCTTGTTCGGACAAGTAAAAAATAACTTAAAAGTATAACGCCTTTCAAGATTTAATTTTAAGACTATTCTTAAGAAACAGATTTATGCATGTACCATGTACCACTGCCTTGACGTTATGTATCAAAGTAATTTTAAAAGGAATTTTATATATGTTTTACTATTTTATGTATAAATTGGCATAAGAGGTAATAATTAAGCATACCATATTGAGAATAAATAAATTTTTAAAGAATCATATACAACATATAAATATAATTACGGTAAAAAAAACAACGTTGTCTATGGAAAAATGTAAAGACGCTACTTAAGCTCAAATATTCAATGAAAATGTTAACATTCTTATGAGTTAAAATAATTTGCTCGAGTCTTCCACGCTGTCCTATTCTTAATTTATAGTGCACAATTTAATTAATCAAATATTTCTAAATACATATATACATACAAGTCTACTCTAACTAGTTTTATTTATTTAAGGAAACTTAGGTAAAAGCTTTAATGCACCATTACAGACGACTCACATTGTGCCGAGTTCGGACAGCATTATTTTCAATTTTAATAAGAAAAGCTTACTAGTGTTTCAAATTATTCGAATTTAATTTTTATCTTTATACTTTAGCATGCATATAAAATTAGCGTAGTGTCATTAAGTATTAAAAATATTCATAAATTAGAAAAATTAGTTACTTATATAACTTGCACAGTTAGCACAATATTGTTATTTATGTAATATAGATAGTATTGTTGAGATATCTTTGTGGTTCGTTATTTAATTGTAACTGTCTTTCAGCATTCGCATTTATAAGGAATTGATTTTGTGACCACTGCCTTCACTGTCCTATAAATATATTTGTTGTTTCAGACTATCTTAACAAATTTTTCGAAACAATTACATAGTAATATTATTATAGATTAGATGTCAAATAATGAGGCGAAAAATGTTAGTTTTCGGCAGTAGCAAAATATGTATAGATAAAAGATAGATTCAATACTATATTATAATCAGTTGTTATATTCCAATGCGATTTATAAATGTGAAGTTCCTCGCCTCTATAAAGATATGTCTGTTTTGCATCTAACTTATATTTCACTATTTTCAAAGTTGCTATTTTTGCGTCTAAAGAGTAAAATAGTTTAAAAAAGTCTACTTATTGATTATTATGTAATATTATCGCTTACAATTTAATAGTTATTTCAGAAATATTTGCTTAATGTGATCTGTTAATATTTAAATTCATTTATTGAACTCTTAGCAGAATATATTTAGTGAAATGTAATGCATTATGTAGTCTAACTGTTGTTCTTTATTAATGAATGGATTAAGTCAATTGTGTTTAACTAATAATTGTTTAAGATGTGTATGATAAACATATTTTCTTAGTTATCATTTATTTATTATATAAATACACCAAAGTTATAAATAATAAACAAATAGTCCCTCTTATTTTGTTTTATTTATAAATTAAATTCTTTCGGAATTAATATTTACAACTACATTATGTTAAATTAATTATTAGCTGGGCGAGGTTTAAGTATCAGTTTGCCGGTCTCGTCACATGACATGTTGAAGTCATTGAGTACTGAGCGTGTTCTGGCCGTGATTATGCTTGGTGCTATCACCCTTCTGTGTACTCCCATCATAAACAATAATACTGGAAAACAGAATAAAATATAACTATATTAAGACAAAAATTGGGTAATTTAATAGATATAACATGAAAGAGAAATTTTATACAGAATATATAGCATCAAGAAAGAAAACCAACATGAAAAATTAGTTTATTGTGCTTTAGTCTCTTGAGGACATTATGTGACAAAAATGACAATAATAGCCTGCGCTAATGAGGCAGGATATTAATATAGCATCATAGTTAATTTAATATGAGAGACATGTATTAAAAATATAAGGGAATACTCATAAAACAAAATAAATTATATTTGGGTAAAAGAAAAAAAATAATGTTCTTAGCTGTGCATACTGAATGTGTTATAAATAACAATAAGTATTTATTTATTTTATTTAAATATTTTAGTAAATTTACTAAAATATGGACAAACATTGTAATCAAAAATTAGAATAAAGACAAAGCAAATCTGCTAACAAAAATGAGTTTAAAATATTATTAAATATAAAAAAATTACCTAAAAATGTAGAAGTTAATGCAAAGAAAGGGTGGTTCCACAGTGACTGCGTCAATGACACTACAGGCGTGAGGGGATCAGTCAGCCAGTGCCAGGCAGCTATGGCTGTACATACGGACACCACTGCTAGGAGGACTGAAAAAAAAAGAAATATTTTTAGTCTGTATTACTTTATATGACACAACTTTCCGAAATTGACAAAGTATGAAATATGAGGATCAAAGTTATGAACATTAATCATTGAGAACAGTTTATTGATTTTGCTAATGTTTTTCAAATATTTCTTGAAATACAAAGATTATGTAGATTATGTATGTGTAAAAATTTTGAAAATTTTATCAACTGATAAGCAACACAAAGTTCACCATATCAACTAGTTAATTATAGTATTTTATTTTGTACACAAATAACAATAATTAATAAAATTGATATATTGCCAATTGATATACTATAATTGGTATAAAAAATATTCAATAATTACATTATGGAATAATTAAAATGCATTAATAATAAACATCTCAGTGATATTAATTTTGATACAATATTTGACTTACTTCTCCATCTCATAGTAGCCGGTTGAAGACATGCTATAACTTCAGTCAAGCGTCGTTCAAATGCCTTCAAGTCTGTAAGAACGGCTTGTAACATTAGAAATTAAAACATTAGTATGCATAGACATTTATCATCTACGTCCAAGAACCTTATTTACAATGGTAAATAGTAAATCCCATTTTTTATGCCTTTACTGTTTCTATAGTTACAAGAAACAACATTGTGTGAAAGCTTTTCACTATATTATTTTACATATAAAAACGTATTTAAAACGTAATGTATCTCTTGAATTCTTCTGATGTTATATCTGTCTACATTTATTATTATTTCATGCTTGCAAATGTATACTCACCATCACAAGCTGTTTGCTCCAGAGACATTTTACATTATTTTTTAAGTATATCCTTACATATATTTATTTCTTACTTAAAGTAACAATTATTTTAATATTTTAATTTTAGTCAGACAAATACCCTCATACTGAGTTAATGTAATTTGACTTTGACACTTTAGTCCAGGGCTGCCAACTGTAAAATAACTTTCCTCGTACGTAGATGTAAAGAATTGTAGATACCCTAACGACCGTTTATTACTAACTGAATTTCAAAAGGTATTGGCGATGAGCAAATTCCCTAGCGGCGACTCGCAGAACTAGCGTAAGACAGATACTGTCATGTGTCAAGTGTCAGATACTTTTTAAACATGGACTAATCTTGGAATTAAAGCCACTAAATTAAGAACTAACTAACTAAATATGAATGAATAAAACGAAATCATATCTCAGATTGTTTTAAAAACAATCAAATCATAAACTCAGGTTGTTTCCCACATATTTGCTAGAAGTGTATCTGTCAATTCTGCCCTATACTAGTTCCGAAAACCGCCGCTAGGGAAATTTAAGCGCCACCAATTCCCTATGAATTGAAACTGAAAAAATACATTTTCAATTCATAAGGAATATTTTCTATTTAATATATAAACTGATTATTCAAAGTATACTTCTTTTTTGTTTGAAAGCTAATTAATTATAAATTACTTTTTATTAATTGGCATTACATAAACGACGCAAAATTAAATAGTATCTACCAAAAAAGCTGCATTACAATGAGGGTATTGTTTTTTTTTTAACATATTGTGTGTTTTCCTATTACAGCACTAAAGAGCATTGTGCGGCATTATGCCGCACGTTGGTGCACGTTTGGTGCTTTTGCGTGATACGTGGAATGGTACCAACTCAGATTGAATGAAATTTTATTCAGAGATTAGATACAATATTTTATTTATTGTCGTTAGTAATTAACAGATTTGTTTAGTGTTGAAATTTTTTTGTACGACACTGTTTAAAAGTAAATATAGATAAGGATGGATAAAGATAAAATGAAGAAGACAACATCTTATTTGTTAAAGACTACAAAAATTTTAGAAGTTATTTATAAAAAATTCTCAAAACAAAAAAAAGCAAATCCAAATTATTTTAAACAACCATAAACAGTTTTCGACCAAATATGGTATTCTATTCAACTTTATTTTTATTTATTTTTTATATTACGAGTACATTTATATATTAATATATAAATGTACTCGTAATATAGGACGCGTGTACTTCTCGACGCAAAACCGGTTTCGATTAGTACGTTCCGCTTTGTTATTGTATGCATCTATCGCGCGATGTTGTTTACAAATGAATAGCGACGAGTTAGAAAAAGTCGCACAGGATCGTTCGAATGTAAGAAGTATGACTAGGGAAAATAGTGAGTTGACAAGTAGTATGGAAGTTTTGAACCCATCAAGTGAGCATTATCGGGATGAAGAGTGTAACATAAATTTGACACAACAAAGTATGGAGACCGAAAATTTAAATAGTAAGCGAAATAGGGAATTGGATTTGGATGAGATTTGGACCACGGTAAACAGAAGAGGTAAAAGATTGGCTAGAGGGAGTGAGATAGACGATACGATTAGAATTCCAGAAGATAAGATAGAAATATGTGTTACGTCTACAGAAATTTTGCCAAAACAATTTAAATTTTGCAAAATTCTTAAATCTGAAAATATATGTAACATCACACGAATTAAATACATTAATCCGCATAAAGTACTTGTTATATTTGGCGACGAAGACAGTTGCGATCGAATGTTGAACTCACAATATTTTAAAAAGGAGGGATATAAGTGTAAAAGAACTTTAGAAACAATTCAATCCTATGGAGTGATTAAAAATATTGATATAGACCTAACTGAAGAAGAAATAATGGAGGGGCTTAATAGCGAAACTCAGATAATAGGAGTGAAGAGGCTAAAACGACGAAACAGTGTTGATGGACGATGGGAACAGTCGGAGGCGGTACGAGTATGTTTCAAGGGGGCGTCGTTACCGTCATACATATACATATTTGATGCAAGAACTGAGATCACCCCGTATAAATTCCCGGTAACGCAATGTTCCCGCTGCTGGCGATTTGGACATACAATTAAACTATGTCCATCCAATAAGGTGATATGTCCAAAGTGTAGCAAAAACCACCCTAACTGCGACACATTAACTTATAAATGTAATAACTGCTCCGGAAAACATATGTCACTATCGAGGACTTGTCCCATTTATGTGAAAGAGAAGACAATAAGGGATTTGATGGCAGAGTTCAACTGTACATATAAGCGGGCTTTAACATTATATGTTCCCCCAGAGACTCCTGTTATAGAATCTGCTGCTAAAGTTATTTCCCGAGAAGGCTTGGGGAATGACAAACGAAAAACCAATAATAGTGATATTGTTGTGAGTCCACTCGCAGATAAAACTGAAACATATGCTAGTATCGTAAGTACCGTTAAAGACTGTAGAAATAATTCGAACAATAAAAAAAGAAAGAACCAGAAAAAAAGAAAAGAAAATCAAAATCAAGATTACAACTCTGCAGAAAGTATTAAAATAACGGATAGTGATGAAAGTAAAGATGAAGAAGACTATAATGGGCGAGAATATGATGAACGAAGGTCAAGAAACAAAGGATTACTTAGTAAAATAAAAGACCAAATAATTAATAAAGACATATCATTAGAGGAAAAAATCAAAAGCTGCGTTTTCATGGTTTTCGAATGGGTTATATCTTTTACAATGCAATATATATCTGATGTGCCTTTTGTTAATAATATCAAACAATGGATCAAAGTGCTAACAGAAACTTAACGATCAATATTTTACAGTGGAATGCTCAAAGCTTCCGGCCTAAAGTGATTGAATTTGAAGCCTTACTCAGCCAGGAAAAAATTCACATTGCAATCATCAATGAGACGTGGTTTGATCCCGAGAGCAATTTCCGAATAAGTGGTTACAACATCTACAGAGAGGATCGTGATGATGGTTATGGTGGCGTGGCAATATTAACTCACTGGTCTCTTAAAGCAAGTCGATGTAATGTGACTACTAATAATGCAGGTATTCAGATTCTTCATGTAAAATTATCAAACTGTGAACATTTGGAAAATATCATCTCCATATATTGTCCGTCTTCGGTGCGCACGAGTAAGAACGATTGGGATCAAATCTTCGGTTTAAAACAAGAAAAAACACTCATAGCGGGAGACTTCAACGGACACCACACAAACTGGTCAACAAAGACTGATCTGAGAGGAACGCAAATATTTGACTCCATAATTGATAACAACTACGTCACTCTTAATGATGGCACTCCAACACGTGTTAAACTTGTTAATGGTGTGGTTCATAGAACAGCTCCGGATATAACTCTAGCATCGCTGGATCTGGCACTGAAGTTTAAATGGCAAGTTATGAACGAGAATTTAGGAAGTGACCATTTGGTTTTAAAAATTAGAACAGAAATAAATGTACCGCAAAACGTACAATCGAAGAGAAATTTTAGAGCAGCAAATTGGTCGAAATTTACTCAAATTATTGAAGAAAAATTAAAAAATTTTGAATTACCTTCGGATTGCCAAATGGCATATGATAATTTCATTGATATTATAAATTTGGCGGCAGATGAAAGTATACCCACAATTAAAGTTTGTAATAGCCCTTTACGACAGCAGAAGTTTAAACCTAAACATTACTGGGAACAGAATTTATCACGTGTTGTTGCTCAACGACGCCTTGCCTTAGCGTCTTTTAGGAAAAATCCGATACCGCATAATTTAGACAATGTGCAAAATAAAAATAGTACTGCTCAAAGAATGATACGCAATAGCAGACAGATGTCGTATATGCGGTTTTGCGACAACATAGATACCACAGTTTCTACATCGGACATGTATGCACGATTAAAATGGTTTAAAGGCAACAAAACGCCAAGGAATGCTGTTGACCAAAATCAAGCAGAAGCTTTGCTGCGTTCTCTAGCACCAGATTATGTAACACCGTCTTTGCCTTTATTTACATCTAATAATGAACAGTTAGCTGAACCCATATCTGTTCAAGAACTAAACAATTGTATTAAACAAACCGATACAGCTCCTGGTAAGGATAATATTTCATACTCTATGATTAGACACCTCCCACAATCAGGTAAAGAGATATT
Source organism: Junonia neildi neildi (assembly GCA_018234505.1). Taxonomy (NCBI): domain Eukaryota; kingdom Metazoa; phylum Arthropoda; class Insecta; order Lepidoptera; family Nymphalidae; genus Junonia; species Junonia neildi. Next base: position 8,306 of record DVVJ01001910.1, read on the forward strand.
AGTTTCATTATACAATAAATTTTTACGATGTAGCTTTGTTCCAAAACAATGGAAAACCGTCAATATAGTTCCTATTCCTAAACCTGGTCGGGACGCTGGCTCGGTTTCGGGTGTAAGACCTATTGCCTTATTGTCATGTCCATGTAAAATTTTACATACAATTATCAATCGTAGGCTAGAATGGTTTTTAGAAAAAAATTCTTGTTTTTCACATGAAACAACAGGTTTCAGAAGGACTCGATCTTGTGCTGATAACCTAGCAAGATTAGTTTCTCGTATTCAGGTAGGGTTTTCTAAGGGAATTAATACTTTGGGTTGTTTTCTGGACATTGACAATGCCTATAATAATATAAATGTAGCGGTACTTTTGAGAATTCTCGATAGTTTTGGGGTAGGAGGGTTTTTATGCAGATATTTGTGGGAATTCTTACATGAGAGACATCTTTCAATTCAAATTAATAGTGATACTGTTTTAATGAGAAGCACAGGTACTGGAATTGCACAGGGTGATCCTTTATCGCCATTGTTGTTCAATGCTGCCACTTCAAAGATTTGTCATAGTTTAACTAATGTATGTGTGTCACAATACGCTGACGATTTCGTTTTATATGTAAGTAGACAAAATCTTTCTGATTCAATATCTGATATTCAAAATGCTCTTATGAATTTTCAAAGTTTAATTAATGAGTTAGGTTTGCAATTATCTGAAAATAAAACAAAATTATGCTTATTTAGCAGAGGTAGAAATAGAAATCGATTTACAATAGACATTAATAATCACATAATTCAGCAAGTAGATAATGTAAAATATTTAGGTATGTGGTTAAACAAATCTTTGAAGTGGAAGAAACATATAAACGATATCCAAGAAAAATGCTCAAAATTTTTAAATATATTTAAGATTCTGGCTGGCTCTAAATGGGGAGTTCATCCACTTCATCTAAGACGATTGTACATATCAATCATTCGTAGCAGATTAGATTACTGTAGTTTTCTGTATGATAATTATGTAAATAGCCAATTAGTTAAACTGGATAGGATACAGAACCTGTGTATGAGGGTTATAGGGGGATTTATTAAAAGCACACCAATCCATATCATGGAGAATGAGCTGTGTTTACAGCCATTATACATTCGGAGACGATATTTAGCGAGCAAATTTTGGCTTAAGTCTAGGTCAGTCGAAAATAATATTACTATAAACATTTTAAGTGAACTGGCAAACTGGTGTGAAAATAATCAATATTGGAGAAATAAAAAGCTGCCTTTATTAGTGGTAGTTCAGAGGACGCTTGAATCATTACCTGTTTATTCTAGTTCTATACTCGGTGCATATTCTTTAAATTCATGGCTAAGCAATTTTGATTTGTCCAAAAATATAATATGTAATATTGACAGTTTAAGTTTTTCTAAGAAATCAACAAATTTAGTTGAATTAAGAAGAAAATGTAACCAATATTTGATTAATACGTATGATATGTTCTATCATCTTTACACAGATGGGTCTAAAAATAAGTTAGACGCAGGTGCAGCAGTGTTCGATCCTCAACTAAACAGTGCTTTTAAATTTAAGATTGAAACCAATGTGTCTATTATGTACTGTGAGTTAATAGCTATATTGGAGGCACTTTTGTACTCAGTATCTCTGGATAGCAGACGTATTGTGATCCTTACTGACTCTAAGAGTGCTTTAATGCATCTGGCTCGGCTACCCTCGAGTTTTCGAGGTTCCCCGATAGCCTATGACATTCTCAATACCATCAATACGTTACGTAGGACCAATAAGTCTGTTATTCTTCAATGGATCCCGTCTCACGTTGGCATCATGGGTAACGAAGAAGCGGATCGAGCAGCTAGACTGGCTACTACAGAAGGAATTATTTTTGACTGTTTACCATTACACACTGATCACTTACAATCAATTAAAAAGACATGCAGAGATATGTGGCAAGAATATTTTGATGAGCGCTCGCGTACTAAAGGCATATGGTATAAAACGATACAAACCGTGCTTCTTCGTTACCCCTGGTTTCAAGAAATGAAGGCACACAGAGACCTGATAGTAACATTATTAAGGCTAAGATCAGGACATATACCAACAAATAAATTGGCATTTTTAATGGGTAAAACAGATTCTCCAAATTGCTCGGATTGTAATACCGAAGATGATGTACATCATATTTTGATGGGAT